>OZ025246.1:663104-693104 GCA_964019155.1 Osedax fenrisi | reverse complement strand
CAAGGTTACCAACAAGGTTACCAGCGTTGAGAGCTCAGTTTCAATAGGATACTCGGCCCAATTTGAAAGTCTAATTCAAAACATATTGTAATATATATTACATCTAACATATATATATATATATATATATATATATATATATATACCTATATAGTGATACAATAAATACACGCTATAATGTAGTGATATTAAACATTATACATATATCCAACGGTTACAGGTGTTAATGTTGTCGAAGAAACTTGGAATCTCGGAAGATGAGGACTTCGTAATGAGCATCGCCAAGATGTTATCTAGTGAAGCAGATAAAGCGAAGGACATCGATATGTTGAATGTGTCCTCCTCCCCGAGCTCTGCCTGGATTTATTGACTATAGTCAATGAAATCCAGGTGGAGATCGGGAAGGAGGAAACATTCATGTATATATATATAATATATATATATATATATATATATATATATATATATATAAATATATGTAATATAATAATTTTAATAAGATTTTTTTAATCTCTTTAATTTTTTTCTCATTAGAGGTTAACAACAAAAACCGACAATACAATTTAATGTGGAGCAAACATTCCCCTTTATGACCACCACATTAAAAAAAGGGCTTGTATATATATTTAATATAATAATTTTAATAAGATTTTGTTAATCTCTTTAATTTTTTTCTCGTCGGAGGTTAACAAAAAAACCGACAATAAAATTTAAAGAGGAGCACAAATTCCCCCTTTATGACCACCACATTAAAAAAGGGCTTGTATATATATATATATATATATATATATATATATATATATATATATATATATATATATATATATATATATTTAATATAATGATTTTTATAAGATTTTTGTAATCTCTTTAATTTTGTTCATGTCGGAGGTTAAAAAAACCGACAATACAATTTAAAGTGGAGAAAAATGACCATTCATAACATCCACATTAATAAAAAAAGGGTTTATAAATACATATATATATATATATATATATATAATATAATAATTTTAATAAGATTTTTTTAATCTCTTTAATTTTTTTCATGTCGGAGATTAAAAAAAAGACAATAAAATTTAAAGTGGAGAAAAATTACCCTTCAGAACATCCACATAATAAAAAAAGATTATGTATATATATATATATATATATATATATAACTCAGAAGGGTGTTATTGAAAAATCAATTAAGCAAATATATTTGAGCTTATGACCTCTTCATCATAGTTAGTGATCCTAAAACTAAAACGGAGGTAAACGGTATAAAAATATCTATAATAATTAAACAAAATAAAATTTGATAAAATATGTAAATAGAATTTTGTGATAAAAACAGTTAAAAGTAGAGAATAAGATAATAAACTAAAGATACAATATAAAATGCTAAGTAAATTAATAAAACGCTTTTAAAACAGTTGAAGAATTTCGATAAAATTCTTCCCGAACCTTCTATTGATTCTTTAATACTGGCGGTCTTCAATATTTTCCAGGTATTTGTAGGAAAATTCATCTCTGTCTTGATAATTTGGTTTCCAGAATACCAAGAGCCCAAAGAACCAACACAGAAGGGAATTACATATCCGAGGTGGCGATACTTTTCTATCTTCCTGTTAGCGGCAGATTCCATATTTGTAATCGAGTCGTAGGGAATTGTGATGTCGACAAAATAACATGAGTTGTTATATTTGATAACAAGATCCGGTTTTAAGTTATCTAGTGAGATGTAGCTAGTATCGTACTCAATTTTTTCTTTTTATCGCATTCATCTAGGAACTTAGTTAGTACTCCAAGGACAGCATCATGTCTTTCTGTCATCATTTTTAGTGATGCAGTACACATATTAAATATGTGCATCGTCGTGTCATCCTTGGAGTAGCATTGCCTACATTTTTTATCTGTTGAGCCTGGAAAAGCTTTTACTGGAAGAGTCTGAGTTCTAGCCATGTGCCAATAGTTCCAGGATTTGAAAGATAGTGTCGATTCTTGTGATATTAGCTTAGTGATTACCTTAGAATTTGCATCCTGGGATAAACACTCAGCTACACTGCCTTGTAACGGAAGTTCCATGAATTTTCTGCTCCATTTCTTTCTCAGCGCAAGTCGCATGCTTTTTACAACCTTAGCAGGAGTGGAGCAGATATCATCGATGGCTATGATTATGTTCCCATCGGATATATCAATGCGAGCTCCAAGGTGTGTTGCTGCATGTCGAGTGCGTGTCCAAAGATTAGCACCTTTGCTATAAAATCTATAACCATATAACCCATGCGTTTGGCTACCGGATATATATATATATATATATATATATATATATATATATATATATATATATTTAATATAATAATTTTAATAAGATTTTTTTAATCTCTTTAATTTTTTTCTCGTCGGAGGTTAACAAAAAAACCGACAATACAATTTAAAGTGGAGAAAAATTACCCTTCAGGATCACCACATTAATAAAATAAAAGGTTTATAAATACATATATATATATATATATATATATATGTATATAATAAAAAAATCGATTTTTTTAATCTCTTTAATTTTTTCTCGTCGGAGGTTAACAAAAAAACCGACAATACAATTTAAAGTGGAGAAAAATTACCCTTCAGGATCACCACATTAATAAAATAAAAGGTTTATAAATACATATATATATATATATATATATGTGTATGTGTGTATTCACACATGTGTGTGAATACAAATGAAATATTTCAATAAATTGGATATATAAATACGTATATATATATGGAATTATATATACAATATATATTAAATATTATTACGATGTATATATTAAACATAATTGCATATCTATATCCGGTTTGTTGTATCGGATAAAGACGGAAGTGAGATCTGCGAATGTAAACATACCTTCATGCAACGGCATAACATCAACTGCCATTAGTAGACCTGCGTGGCATAGTCTCATTAAGGTATTCACTTGTGTATGTATATATGATAATTACCAACAAGGTTACCAACAAGGTTACCAGCGTTGAGAGCTCAGTTTCAATAGGATACTCGGCCCAATTTGAAAGTCTAATTCAAAACATATTGTAATATATATTACATCTAACATATATATATATATATATATATATATATATATATATATATATACCTATATAGTGATACAATAAATACACGCTCTAATGTAGTGATATTAAACATTATACATATATCCAACGGTTACAGGTGTTAATGTTGTCGAAGAAACTTGGAATCTCGGAAGATGAGGACTTCGTAATGAGCATCGCCAAGATTTTATCTAGTGAAGCAGATAAAGCGAAGGACATCGATCTGTTGATTGTGTCCTCCTCCCCGAGCTCCGCCTGGTTTTATTGACTATAGTCAATGAAATCCAGGCGGAGATCGGGAAGGAGGAAACATTCATGTATATATATATATATATATATAATAATTTTAATAAGATTTTGTTAATCTCTTTAATTTTTTTCTCATTAGAGGTTAACAACAAAAACCGACAATACAATTTAATGTTGAGCAAAAATTTCCCCTGAGCACCACCACATTAATAAAAAAGGTTTGTATATATTTTCAATTAATACATCCACGTATATATATATATATATATATATATATATATATATATATATATATATATGTGTGTATGTGTGTATTCACACATGTGTGTGAATACAAATGAAATATTTCAATAAATTGGATATATAAATACGTATATATATATATGGAATTATATATACAATATATATTAAATATTATTACGATGTATATATTAAACATAATTACATATCTATATCCGGTTTGTTGTATGTATATATGATAATTACCAACAAGGTTACCAACAAGGTTACCAATGGTTGAGAGCTCAGTTTCAATAGGATACTCGGCCCAATTTGAGTCTAATTCCAAAACATATGGTATTATATTTATATATATATATATATATATGTAAAAGACTACCTTAAAAACGGTCTACTTACTAGATAATGCATTATGTTTGCTATACTATAGTCTATAGACTAGACTATAGTCTGCTAGACTATATATATAGTCTTTATTTATAAATATATTTATAAATAGAAGTTGTTGTTTAATTGAGTTAATAAGTATTGTAGAACAATAGTATACTACTGTTCTACAATACGTATTAACTCAACTATACAACAACTTCAACAACTTCAACAACTTAACCATATAATTAAATAAACTACCTAACTCATTTTTAATACGATACGTGTTCTATATCTGATGTCCTCTTTAAATATGTTACCAATAGAAATACGAATTATGCGATTAATACATATAATATATTATAAATATAGTACTTTATAAAAGAACTCCGCATTAATTAACTATTATATTACGTTTCAAATCAAATATATCAAATGTGTATATATATATATATATATATATATATATATATATTATATATAATTTTATATATCTATTATAGATATTATATATATAGATATATACGGCTATAGCCGTACTATAGTATACTATAGGATATAGTAAGCTATAGCCACACTGACCGGGCCACACTGACCAGGCATAACTTGGTTTTTGATTATTTTCCTATTATTTATTAACTAGTTATTCCTGATTCTACATTTCTAGTATATATATATTTATAATATTTATAATATATATATATATATTTTATTGTATACAATAAAATAAATATTAGCTAAAATATAAACAAATGTATTGTCTATAGACAATTATTTGGTTTAATATTTTTAAAATTAGTGTACAAATATTTCAAAAATATATTAAAAAAATACAACAAATATTTCAAAATATTACACAATATATTTTAAAAAAATGTTCTAAAAATATTTAATAAAATTTATTATATATTTTAAAATAATATTTCAACTATTAGTTGCAAAATATAAAAAAATGTTTACAAATTTTTTTTAATTTCAAAAAATTTCAAAAATATTTTTAAAAATGTTAAAAAAAAATGTCTACAAAATTTCCAATTATTCAAAAAAGGTTTACAAATATTTCAAAAAAACGCCCCGTAAAATTTTACATTGCAAAAAAATCATTTTAATGGCAAAAAATCAATTCAGGAACAAGAACAACTGTTAATTGATTAATCAGGAGAACATTTATTAAGATCGGTTATCGATTAACAGATTTTCTCGACGTCCCCTTGTTCTCGAGTTAGCTCCACAAAAAGCTCCTACACACACAAATTCACTTTAATTATGATATAATATTATATAATGTAATATGTAATGTAATATTTTTATTATCTAGTAATATACTAAGTATATTTAGTTAACATATCAAATTATTGTATACAATTATTAGTATAATTATAATTATCACTATTGTAATATGTTCATGTGTTCATATGTTCATATGAATTATAATAAAATTAAAATAATGTAAATATTACATTTTCTTGATTATATTGAATTTATTTATATTTTGTATAGCGAATTATATTCAATGTGATAAATAATATATAATTAAATTATTATTAAAATAATTATATTTTAGAAGAACAAAATTAACTACAATTATTTATAAATTATATAAAATTAAATATCATATTATTATAATTATTAATACAATTATATTATAACTTAAGTTGAACTGGAAAAAATGTATATATAATATTATATTATAAATACATTTTTTATATTATATTATTTTCATATTATATTAAATATATATATTATAATATATTAATATTATAAATACATTTTTTATATTATATTATTTTCATATTATATTAAATATATATATTATAATATATTAATATAATAATTATATATATTTAATATTATATTATATTATATTATTTTTATAATGATTATAATATATTAATATAATAATTTTATATATTTAATATTATATTATATATAAATTTGTTATAATATATTATTTTTATATTATATTAAATATATATATTATAATTTATTAATATAATAATTATATATATATATATATATATAATATTATATTATATATAAATTTGTTATATTATATTATTTTTATATTATATTAAATATACATTATTATAATGATTATAATATATTAAAATAATATTTTTATATATTTAATATTATATTATATATAAATTTGTTATAATATATTATTTTTATATTATATTAAATATATATATTATAATTTATTAATATAATAATTATATATATATATATATATAATATTATATTATATATAAATGTGTTATATTATATTATTTTTATATTATATTTATAAATATACATAAATTATATATTATAATATATTAATATAATAATTATATATATTTAATATTATATTATATATACATTTTTTATATTATATTAAATATATATATTATAATATATTAAATATATATATATTATAATATATTAATATAATAGTTATATATATTTAATATTATATTATATATATAAATTTGTTATATTATATTATTGTTATATTATTATAATATAATATATTATATATAATATATAATATAATAATTATATTAAATATATATATTATAATATATTAATATAATAATTATAAAATATAAAATATTAATATTATATATAATTATAAATATTATATATATATATTATAATTTATTAATATAATAATTATATATATATATATATATAATATTATATTATATATAAATGTGTTATATTATATTATTTTTATATTATATTTATAAATATACATAAATTATATATTATAATATATTAATATAATAATTATATATATTTAATATTATATTATATATACATTTTTTATATTATATTAAATATATATATTATAATATATTAAATATATATATATTATAATATATTAATATAATAGTTATATATATTTAATATTATATTATATATATAAATTTGTTATATTATATTATTGTTATATTATTATAATATAATATATTATATATAATATATAATATAATAATTATATTAAATATATATATTATAATATATTAATATAATAATTATAAAATATAAAATATTAATATTATATATAATTATAAATATTATATATATATATTATAATTTATTAATATAATAATTATATATATATATATATATAATATTATATTATATATAAATTTGTTATATTATATTATTTTTATATTATATTAATAAATATACATAAATTATATATTATAATAGATTAATATAATAATTATATATATTTAATATTATATTATATATAAATTTTTTATATTATATTAAATATATATATTATAATATATTAAATATATATATATTATAATATATTAATATAATAGTTATATATATTTAATATTATATTATATATATAAATTTGTTATATTATATTATTGTTATATTATTATAATATAATATATTATATATAATATATAATATAATAATTATATTAAATATATATATTATAATATATTAATATAATAATTATAAAATATTAAATATTAATATTATATATAATTATACATATTTAATATTATATATCGTATATATTATATAATATACTAATAGTTGTGTGATAACAGTGTTCAGAATGCATTTACACAAGACATCATCCATTATTGTTCTGCTTCTGATGTAGTACGATAGTTCAGTATACAGTGTTTCATAATATCAGCTTGACCTAAACATTAATTATTTAATTAATATAGTAATTTATAATTCTGAATATAATTCTAAAAACAATATATTTTTAAAATGATTAACAATTTACAAATTAAATGATTTTAATTAATTACATAATATTATGTATTTCACATCATTTATATTTACTATTATAAAATATATTAAACTGTATACGTAAATACTTATACTAGTATCGAAGTGTGAAACTATAGAACTTTAAAACTGTTAACACAACTAAATAAAGAAAATTTTAAATAAACATGAATTACCGACGCTATCTTTTTGTGAACAATAAAATAAATATTAATAAACAGGAAATAATAAAAAATAAATAATCATTCGGTAAATGTTTATTTATTTAATATTTAATGTGGAATATTCAATATATATTTCTCCAAACATATAACAATGCGGCATCGTCGCGAAGCGACAGTTATAAGAATACAGTTATACTCATATGTTATTACTTTTTAATATGCCATATTGAAAGTTTACATTGTACCGTGTAATCATATATTAAAGTGGATTTAATAATTAATATTAAAGATTAAAAATTTAAATTTGTTAATTCGCCTAGAATATTCAATAGGTGGCGCTTTTTAATAACATAGATTCATCCAATGATATTCATGGTTACCAGTAATCTCGTACGAGGTAATTTCGTACGACTTATTTAGTAATCTTGTAAGTCGTACGACTTATTAAATTAAATTTATTTCATAATTATACAGTTCTTATACGAATATATATAATTTATTTTATCGAGAGACGAGGTGCTCCTATAGGACTAATTCAGATAGGGCTAATTCAGATAGGGTTAATTCAAATATATCTAACTACGATATGACTAATTCAGATAGAGCTAACTCAGATAGGGTTAATTCAGATAGATCTAACTCCGATAGGGCTAATTCAGATAGAGCTAACTCAAATAGAGCTAATTCAGATAGGGCTAACTCCGTAGGGCTAATTCCGATAGGGCTAACTCCGATAGAGCTTACTCCGATAGGGCTAATTCAGATAGGGTTAATTCAGATAGGGCTAACTCAGGTAGGGCTAATTCTGATAGAGCTAACTCCAATAGGGATAATTCAGATATGGCTAACTCAGATAGGGCTAATTCAGATAAGGCTAACTCCGTAGGGCTAACTACGATAGGGCTAATTCAGATATAGCTAACTTAGGTAAGGCTAATTCAGATAGGGTTAAATAAGATAGGGCTAACTTCGTAGGGCTAACTACGATATGGCTAATTCAGATAGGGCTAACTCAGATAGGGCTAATTCAGATAGGGCTAATTCCGTAGGGCTAATTCAGATAGGGCTAATTCCGATAGGGCTAACTCCGATAAGTCTAATTCAGATATGGCTAACTCATATATGGCTAACTCCGATAGGGCTAATTCAGATATGGCTAACTCCGATAAGGCTAACTCAGGTAGGGCTAAATCCGATATGGCTAACTCGGATAGGGATAATTGAGATAGGGATAACTACGATAGGGCTAATTCAGATAGGGCTAACTCCGATAGGGCTAATTCAGATATGGTTAATTCAGATAGGGCTAACTCAGGTTGGGATAATTCTGATATAGCCAACTCCGATAGGGATAATTCAGATATGGCTAACTCGGATAGGGATAATTCAGATATGGCTAACTCGGATAGGGATAATTCAGATAGGGATAACTACGATAGGGCTAATTCAGATAGGGCTAACTCCGATAGTGCTAATTCAGATAGGGCTAATTCAGATAGGGCTAATTCCGATAGTGCTAACTCCGATAAGTCTAATTCAGATAGGGCTAATTCAGGTAAGGCTAATTCAGATAGGGCTAACTACGAAAGGGCAAATTCAGATATGGCTAACTCCGTAGGGCTAATTCAGATAGGGCTAACTCCGATAGGGCTAACTCAGGTAGGGCTAATTCAGTAGGGCTAACTACGATAGGGCTAATTCAGATAGAGCTAACTCCGAAAGGGCAAATTCAGATATGGATAACCCAGACAGGGCTAACTCTAATGTATTATGTATATTATAATTATTTCTCAATATTTGATTCAACATAATTAATTTAAATCAAATAAATAATATATTTCTTATTTCTAAACTATACCTAGATCATGACATTTTCTAATAATAACTCACAATTCTCACCTATCCGCACATACACCGATACAAAATAGCGAGTATATATATATATATATATATATATTTCAACTGCCTGTGTGGCTCAGTGGCTAAGGCGTCAGACACACAAGCAGTAGGACACGGGTTCGACCCTCGTCCGGACCATTAATTAATTTTATAAAATGGGTCTTAAAATATTATTTAGAAGTGATCTTATATAATTGTGTATAAATAAATGATTGGCTCTCGTTAAAACCATGGATGCCTTAACATGAGAGCGGCTTCGAAGGGACATTAGAGCCATATATGGTTATAAGTGAAAACTTCATCTAAGTTCCTGGATGGGATGAAAGAACTCCACCAAATAAAAATAACAACAACAATATATATATATATATGTGTGTGTGTGTATATATGATCTTAATATGATGTTATATGCATCTGATACCCAACATATATATTAATGGAATATTCTATATAACAATACGTCCGTATACGACTTATATATAACGTGCCCAAAGATTTTGCGAAGCAAAGATATGACACTCCCTATGCATGCAACGTAATTTAGTAATAGCCCCAACCGCTGCTAGCAGTAGTATCGAAATCACTGAAATAGATTTAGGTTCGTCTCTGTTTGCATACAACAATGTTTTCATTGCTCTATTAAATTACATGCAATATAAATTAACTTTTACTCACTAAATATATACTTATAGCATTTAAAACATACATATCATATTTGTTTGTTATATATTAGTAATGAACACTTAGTTTTCATTATATAAATATTAATTTAAAGCATATTATTTAACATTTTAAAAGTGTATAGTTAAATACGAATTTACATTATAAACAACGCATAGTTCCTAAAAGTAACCCGCTATAGGTGGCACCAGGGTATTTTGTATACAAATTCGAATTACACGATTTCGCGTAAGTGTTATATCTTTCCTTCGGAAAATCTTTGACGTGCCTATATAACGGTCTATAGACCGTTACGTATAGGCGGGTAGTTAGGGTAGTTAGGGTAGTTAGGGTAGTTAGAGTAGTTAGGGTAGTTATGGTAGTTAGGGTAGTTAGGGTAGTTAGGGTAGTTAGGGTGCAACCCGCGGGTAACAGAGTTGTAGGAGCCCGTATATACATATACATTTTAAAATGTTTATCTTATTATTATAATTCTTAATAACACAAAGTGTATACCTCCGTTATCGTAATGATCATTTAAAACAAGGTTTTATTACGATATTAACTTAATATCGCTAAAAATGTATATATGTATGGGCAAAAAATAAACACAATATCCAATATATAAAATATGTTCCCTTATACATGTATTATACATGTATAAACACATGCATGTATCCTGCAGGATTACTTTCACATCCGTTCAGTTTTATAAAATTATGTAGGTTACACTGTTATTTTCTCTCATTTTAATATTATATTTCTATTTGTTAATATCATGAGTTTTAAAATAAATAAAACCTTATATCAAAAGTGTCACCTTATCAACCAAAATCCAACGAAATGGTTGTTTCCGCAATTTCTTCATTAAAACGAAAGGGAACATCTCGTGTGGCTATACTTAAATATATTTCTGCTAATTATAAGTTTGACTACAATGAAAACAAAATTAATATGTATTTAAAAAGGTGTCTACGTTCTGGTATCAGTACAGGTTTATTGATTAAAGCTCTCCCCGGTATAGGTATAAACGGTAGTTTTAAAGTTGCAGTTTTACCAAAAGTAGTAAAGAAAATAGTCAATAAACCAGTTAATCCGAAGAAAACTAAAAAGAATAAAAACGCCGTTAACAAAATTTCAATAAGCCAGTTACTATGAAGAACACTAAAGAAAACAAAAATACCGTTAACAATATTGTTAATAAAACTACACAATTGTTAAAAAGGATATAAAATCAATAACAAAAGATTCTACAAAGAAATCTAAATAGGTAAACAAAAAGGAAACAAAAAAATAGGAAACTATCATAAACAGTTTAATATACACTATTATTATATTAATGTATATATTTTTAAATCCAAATCGGCCATTTTTAGGGACAACCAATAATAACGGGATTATGATTAATTAATAGTCTCATTGTGGTAATGATTGTATATTAATATATGTAACTATTCTAATTTATAATAAGATGTATTACAATTAAATTAATAATATATATGTATGCTATTCAAATTATAAAATGTAACAATTATTATTAAAATATATTAAAACTATTAATTAAGTTTACCGGTAATGTGGGATGACTAAATAATTTATAAATAACATTATATCTATAATGTAGGTATTATAATGTACCAGTATTATACTGGGTTTAATCGCTAGTTTGTTTCTTCTCATAATTCTGCAAATATGATTCTATTTTTAATTTTCTATTAACATTATGTTATTATTTTAAATATAAATAAATAATATGCACTATAAATAATATAAACCATTGTGATAATCAAGTATTTCTATTTTTCATGACATATGTAAATACAATTATATTCATATTTATTGATCATATATTTTATTTAATCATTTAAAAATGTTTTGTAATAATAGTTTGTTTTATAAATCTTCTCAAGTCTTAATTAATAATATTTATATATATATATATATATATATATATATTTATTTATACATGTGTATACACAGGCCTATAGAACTGTGTCATTATTTTCTATTATAATTATAATTATAATAATTATAATAGTAACTTTAATCAGGTCCTTACTTTAACATAACACAATATAATGCTATATAGTACAACATTGTAAATATCTCGACAGGAATCATTAATGATTCTATGATTAATCTGACAAATGAATGAATGCATCAACTTGATGATAATATTAGTTATTAAATATATTGACACCATAACTATAGTTAAACATATATATATGTGTATATATATATATATATATATATATTTCTATATAAGTTGAAACACACAGTATGCTTCTTTCCTTGATGGTATTGTAATATTAATTTATTAACAATAAAATATGTATATATTTTAAATAATTAAAAATAAATGTTGATATAAATAATTTATTCATGAAATAACTGCTAAGAAGTACTTATATTTTAAACGTAAATTTTACTTATAAATGTAATTATTTAAAAAAAAAATATTTATTAACTTAAAATGAAGATATAATTTAACAAATATAAATAATATTGTTTATTATATCTGATGAATCATCAATATGAATCATCAATATAAGCATGAATATAAGTAATTTGATAAGATATATAGGTATAAAATCTTTTAGAGGTCATGTATGAGATGGCTCTGATTGAATATTTAATATTATCATGTATCGTTAATTATATTGTTTAAACTATTATTATATTGTTTAATCTATTGTTATTAATGTTTACATATTAATTGCGCTATTGACATTAAAGTAATAACGTGTTTATGTGTGTTAGATGTATTATTAGATTTATACGAAACTATAGAACATTGATATTAAACAATAAGCATATTTCTATTTTTCCACTATGAAAGTAAAATATTAGGATTAAATATACATTTACAATGTATATACGTATTATATTATTTCTGATTTATTATAGCCATATATGGATTATTACTATTGAATTCATTAAGCAGTATATAAAGCTGTATACATATGTATTAATCTATATTATTTCACTATTGATAGACAATTAATTAGTGTAATGTACCTACTAATAGCAAAGTAACTGTTTATAAAAATTAAAAACACTAACATCAATGTTACACATTGTGATATAAATAACCAATGTACACTTTTACTACGAGTGTTATTCAGATACCCATTTAACAATTTACTAATATTTATAATTCTATTAATAAATAACACAATAATAATTATGTATAGGGGAAAGTCTCCGATTACCGACCCCTAAATGATTATTTGTAATAACTTATTCAATATTACATATATTTATTTGAATTTTGTAATTAGGGTATTTTAAATTTTTGATATAATTATATTTATAAGAATAAACAGGGGGGTCGGTAATCGGATACATGTGTCTAATACCGACCCCCGTCTCCTATTACCGACCCCCTAAGATAATCGTGGTATAAATAATTGTATTATTATAATATATATTATATTTAATATAATATTTGTATTGGATATCCAATAAAAATAGTAGATATACATAAATATAATTAATTATAACAAGCATGCAATTTATTTATTATTTAATTTATATTTTAATAGTAATATTAAATTTAAATTTAAACTTTATAGTAATTATATTAAAATAGTGTATATTATTATTTAATATTTATTTATTAATCAGTATGTATATAATCAACTGGAACCATGAATCCTAAATCTATATCAATGATACAAAAACAACTTACGACATATTTTAAAGTAAAATACGGATCTATTTTGAATGGATATTATAAATCACATGGGGCTGGTATTAGGGTAATTTAGTTGGTCGGTAATAGGAAAGTCACATGGGTTGCTATAATTAAGATATATTGGTTAATAGTTATTCAACTTAAATTATTTTTATAATTTTTATAAACATTTTATTGATCTACAATATTATGTTCAGTATTAAGTTTTCTTTTAATTAATAAAGAATTTACAATATTTAAAAAAAAGTTATTATTAAATAGTTAAAAAGTAAAAAGAGACTATTAAATTTTATCAAATAACAATTGTAAGATTACATATTTTTGTAAACAAAATACTTATTCATATTTATCATTAAATTACGAACGGTTCATGTATATATACTTTTTTTATATCTCTAATAGTTACTGAGATACGAGAGGGGATCGGTATTAGGAGGGGGTCGGTAATCGGAGATTTTCCCCTATACTCTTAGTATTTTATTTAAATAAAAAGTGAAGTCACAATCGCTGATTGGTAGGAGAGAAACCCATATTAAAACAACTGAATATATGATCGCCTAACTAGTTAAAGTTGAACATAGTGTATTAGTATCCATCTTTGCAAACACTTGATTCCGGATTCACAATGGTCAGTTGTTTTGATAAATAAATTATCCATGATAATCCTTAGCTATCTTGGTAATGTTAAATATTGTCCTTGAATAATCTATCTAAAATAACTAAAATAACTATATGTTTTAATAATAATTATTATAATATTATAATATAATATGATAAGTCGCTAAAGTAATTCTAGAAGTTTCATTAAGATACCGTTTAGACGTTTAGACCTACAGAGCACATTTCATATACTCTTATTATATATGACTTTTATATGTATATATACACATAATACACATAATATATGTAAATGACACAATTAAAGTTTAATGGTCTATATTTATTTTAATAATTAATAAATAATGTTATTTAATAATTTATTTATTTATTGAAATAATCAGAAGTTACCGCTAACTAAACAATCAGATTATGTTTTGAACTTGTATAGGTAAACTATGCATTATAATACCGTATGCAGTTGTACATTGTACAACTGTAACTACAACATTGTACAGTATATAACTCGAGGTACGATATAGGCGTGTTAGTTAAACAACATACATCATAGTAGATCTGTATACTGTAGATCTGTAAGCGATTTATTCGAGACAAGCGTTGATACATGAAACCATATCCAGAAAGTTATTTTCATTACTAGTACACCCTGTAAATTAAATATATGTGTATTAGTAAATATATATATATATAATAGAAAAACGCCAAATGTTAAATATCATATATGATATTTCACATTTGGTGTTTATATATATAAAAGATGAAGCTTCCCTCGGAAAGATGAAGGTTCACTCGGAAAGATGAAGCTTCCCTCGGAAAGATGAAGGTTCACTCGCCGAATTCTAGAAATAAAAACGACACTAATTCAAATGTGACGGGTAATATAACTAACATCTATTTTGGACTTCGTATCTATTTACATGTACATTCGTAAAATAATACCCTAATATAATCTTAAACTAAGAATGTATGAATGTATGAACTATGTATGAAAATACGATATATAAAGTAGGTGTTCCACAAAAATATTATTTGGAGATATAGAAAGTAAATTCATAAAAATGTTAATTTCATGTAAATTTTCAAAAGCGTGATAATGTCTTAATTTGAAAGTAAATTATTAATATTTTTAATGAAACTTGATCTATAGTCAATTTCAACTATTAATCACAAAGAGGTATTTCAGTATTTCTGCTGCATCTATGTGTAACAAGCTACCCCTAACGATAAGAAGTGCTCATTTCATTTTCATTTTCCGTAAAAGAATGAAGAAACATCTTTTATTATAATTATTTGTTTAGACATTATTTTATTATACTTTAGAGAATTATTTCTACCATTATTTAAGTGTATAAATAAACTATTATTATTATTATTATTATTATTATTATTATTATTATTATTATTATTATTATTATTATTATTATTATTATTATTATTATTATTATTATTATTATTATTATTATTATTATTATTATTATTATTATTATTATTATTATTATTTTATTATATATTATTTTTAAATATCATACTAATATATATATATATATATATATAATTCATTATATTTTTAAAAATATATATACGGATATACCATATAGATTTATTAGTATTATGTATAACATTATCATAATATATATATATATATATATATATCAGACTATAGTATGATATACTATAACATCTATACCTATAAGTAACTACTAGTTACTAACTAGTATACTATAGTAACTATAGTTACTAACTAATATATCAGTTACCTGTAGATGTAATAGTAATGTAAATATGCAGATATACCTCGATAACTAGAGTGTTAGCATTGGTTATAATTTAATTAATATCTTTATTATCTGTTTTAGACATACTACACTATTAGAAAATACTAATTTACATATGTATATGTATTTATATATATATATATATATATATATATATATTATATATATATATATTATATATATATACACACGTAATATTTGTATATTAGTACAATTATCTATAAACCTTGCCATTTAAACATGACGCATTCGTTTCTGCCCTCATCTTTAGGATCCCTCCGGAAGTACCACCTGTTGAAGCGAAGCACGGGTACGTGACCTTGGCTCTGCGGACAATGTCCGAGGTCAAGCTGGAGTGAACACTTCCGGTCAGTTCCGTACATGTGCTCGTAGAAAACGGTTCTTTGTTTGATTTTGCGTACTGACATTTAAATACGTATATTATAAATATAATTAGATATAAATATATATATATATATATATATATATATATATATATATATATATATATATATGATAGCGAATGATGTTAGCCATTTCTCTAAAGCGATTAAGATTATATATTTAAATCGTTCATTTAAAATATCTACCTTAGTAGTATTTGGTTACCGAATAGGACCAACATGCGAACAATTAAGGTAGCATGGTGATCAAATATAAGCATCGAAATAGCGCGTCATTGGTGGTTTTATATGGTCATTTTACTAATTTAACAATTATATTACGTAAATCTTATAATACACTTATATCAACGGATGCGAAATTCTAGTAATTCGCTAATTGTTCAACTTTATTATTATAATGTATTGATCCTTCGCAACTATTTACCTTATGGTATAAATCTGTATTTAGATAATACTTTAGATTTCGTTTTCGATTAATTGTTGTTCGTGTTAATTATTGTATACTCTATGCACCTCTGTTATACATGTCTGATTCTAATAAAATAAATAAAAATAAATATATATATATATATAAATATATATATATATATATATATATATATATATATATATATATATATATATATATGATACGGCATATTATACTAACGGCATTGGTCGCAAGGTATTATTAAAATAATGATAATAATCATAAGGTGGAATATACATTGTTGACAATATACGTTTAACATCTTATTATACCTAACAATTTAAAATTAATATATTTATAGTTGCCACTGAAAACAATATTGTTTTATAGCAAATTGTAATAAATCAGGAACATATAACTATAAATTAACTATTATTAACCCAACATAACATGCCTGATTATAATACACAATATCAATATCGCGATCCATATCTACATACATATAGTAACCTATAGGATATATGTATTTTGTGTTATCTTTAAAGCAAGTCGTTAACTAATAGCATGCCTATACACTATAATATAGTGTATATATATACACTATATTATAGTGTATATATATATATATATTGTATATGTATATATATATATATATATATATATATATATATATATATTGTATATAGATTGTATATAGATTGTATATATATAAATATATAAGCTATATAAACTTATTATTGTTATGTATTCATTATAAATGTATAATATATATATATATATATACTATACATTTTAATAAAATCTTAATAATCGTAGTTACTGTTGAAGTCTGAAGATAAAGTAGCAACAAAATATATTTTTTGCGATGAATTTTTTATCTGCAATTTTATTTTCATTAATTAGTTGGCGATGAATATATGTGTATCAGGGAGAATGTATCTACCTCTCTATGTGAGTGAATCCCATTATGTATTTAGTATTGTGAACATAACAAATAAATGTTTAACCCCATTTCTTCCGGTCACGTGTTCTTAGTTAACCAAATAGTAAAACATTAGTATTATGTAATATTTCCAAGGATATGACCTTTATTTAGCATAGATTGGTAAACTATATATTCGACCAATGGGCAGATAATACGGCTTCGACTGAGGTATATATTGATACCACGTGGTATAGCATTAAATAACCCCACCACGCATGCGTTAATCGGCAAACATTGATTGTGTTGAACATTATTTATCATTTCATGATATCCTATTATCCTCAAAGACATACAGACATGTTAGCTGATGTACTAGAAGTAATAATACAAATAATGCATATAAATGAAATTTAAATTTGTAATTGTTATTTTGAACTTATACCTATTTATAAAAATATAAAATTAAATCATTTATTAACAGTATTATTTAGATATTAAATAATTAATATAAAGGTTTATTTCATACACACATATATAAATATATACATATATATATATATATATATATATATATATATATATATATATATATATATATATATATATAATTATAAGTTCTATAGTAGTCGTAGTATACTAATACTATTACTACTACTATATTATACTTCTACTACTACTACTATATTATACTTCTACTACTACTACTACTACTACTACTACTACTACTACTACTACTACTACTACTAATATTACTACTACTACTACTACTATATTATACTTCTACTACTACTTCTACTACTACAATTACTTATTTAAATTAAATATGTTATTTATTATTTATTGTATTCCTATATATATATAGAAATAACGTAGATAATATGTATTATAATATCTATAGAAATGCAGGTTTTCTTAGTTCACTATAGTGTATACGTTAGTTTAAATCAGAAATTAAATTAATTAAAATATTTGAAATAAATTAAAGTATGAGTGATAAGTATTCATATAGCGTGATAATTTCATTATCAATATAACAATTCATTTTATTGGTTAACCATACAATCTGGTTTCGCCATCTAGTAGATGTTTTACCCGGCCCGTATTAAAAACACATGACCTGTATTATAAACATTGTTTGTAATACATGCCGGGCACATATTATTACAAACATTGTAATTGTAAAGTTATTAACGTTTATAATATCTAAATCGTGATAAAATTTCATCAATTTCTCATCATAAATAAAAAGTTAATTGATAACATAAAAAGGAGCCCGTATTAGACACAATTCCCCATATAGGTGAATACAAATATTTAAGTTATGAAGGAATTCCATACAATATAGAATTCATATTTTAAGGAATTTCATTATATCTCTTTGTAAATCGCATTCCTAATAATATATATATATATATGAATGTTTATTTAAACACAAAAAAAACGTTACATTTTCTCTATTATGTGAAAATATAAAAATAACAAAATATACACACAAAATAAGTCAGTTGAAAATAATAATATTAATTTTTACGAATTTATACATTAGATTTAAAATACGAATACTTTACATTAGTTTTTAATGATACATGTAACGCATTTCATAGATCGGCTGCATCTACACTGAAAGATCATATCTTGATAGCTCGTGTTTCTCTTTAGTAATAGCCGAGTAGAAGAGTTTCGTAGATCTATCTTGTAAACTATATAATAATAATAATAATATCATCATTTAGACATGACCATGGTAAAAGAAGAAGCGCGTTGCTTATCTAGTCGCTTACCCGTATCAATTACCTAAATACCATTTACGAGGAGAAAAGTATAGTAAAAGTAAAATTAAAATAAATATAATACAATATAATTTTAAGATTTAAAGTTAGTAAACGTTATATACAAAAGAGCAACATTATCAATATAAATGTAATTAATTAGTTTTCTATTAGAATAATACATTTATAAAAAATCAGAGATATTAAATTATTAAATTTATATCCAGAATAGCCAACAATAATTGATAATAATGAGGATATATGGTGTATCAACTTCGGGGATATAGGTGCGTCATGTCCAATGCTTTGTAACTGTCAATAATTTCCACTCACTACAAGTATATCCTTTTCCTCGATACGTACTAATATCCACATTAACACAAAAACATTAGCCACTCCGTCATAACAAAAACACAATATCAAATAGAGTTAACGTTATTAAATGTGTTATTCTATTATAATAGATTACTTTTTATTTTTACCTTTTACCTTTTACCTATCCCATAGCATTTGGATGCCGTAGGGGCGCAGTAGATTTCATCACCATTTTTTTCCATCCCTCTCTATTTTCTTCAGCTCTCATCGCTTTATTTATGTCAAGACCAATCCATTTCACGATATTGTCTTGCCATTACATTGTTGGCCTACCTCGTCGTCTTATACCTTCAATAGAACCATGAAGAATTGTTTTGGACATGGAATTTGATCTTATTACATGACCAAACCATCTCAGTTTCTTCGTGATGACCATTGCTAGTATACTATAGTTATAGTTCCGAATGTGGACCGATTTCTTTGGTAACTCTATTGCGTACTTCAATGTTAGTAATTCTATCTCTGTATGATATGTTCAATAGTCGTCTTAAACACCGCATTTCTAGTGTTGTTATTTTTCTTTACAGTTCCTTCGTTATTGTCCATGTCTCACACGCACATAACAAAATTGAGTTGACTAGTGACTGCAGTAGTCGGATTTTCAGTTTCAGTGTTAGTGTTTATCGTACTATATAACATTTAGTCTAGATAGAGCTGCACTCGTCTGTCTGGCTCTAGCTAATAGTTCAGCCTTTGAACCTTTATCGTCGATGATTGCTCCTAAGTATTTAAAACTGTCAACTACTTTTAGTGGCTCGTTATTTATTATTATTTCTGATGTGAAACTACCTTCAGAATTTGCCATTATTTGTGTTTTCGTAGAGTTTATTTCCATTCCATATGCACGTGCTGTATTGTCGATTATTTTAATAAGATTGGCTAATTCAGATTCACTACCTGCTAATCCATCTATGTCATCTGCGAATCTCAGATTTGTGATTATTTTACCACAAATACTCACTGAACCTACATGATTATCTAAAGCAGGGTTTCTTAAACTGTGGGCCAGGGCCCAAATTTGGGCCATGGGCCAAATTTGCTTGGGCCATGGGCCAAATATTCTTGGTCTAAATTGTCTAATTTCTTTTATTATTCAAAGATTATAAATAATATAAATATTCTTGGGCCAAATATTCTTGGTCTAAATTGTCTAATTTCTTTTATTATTCAAAGATTATAAATAATATAAATATTCTTGGGCCAAATATTCTTGGTCTAAATTGTCTAATTTCTTTTATTATTCAAAGATTATAAATAATATAAATATAAATCTATGAAAATCCAAATTAAAATTTGAAAAATAATTATAGAAATAATACGTTTAAGGTTACTATTGTATGTATTGTAATGAAAATATGTATTGCAATAGTATACTTTATATTATAAAGTTTATATTATAAAGTTTATAATATAGTAATTTATGTATTTAATTAAATTGAATTATTTATATTAATTAAATAATTTAAGACATAAATTTATAATACGTTTAAGGTTACTATTGTATGTATTGTAATGAAAATATGTATTGCAATAGTATACTTTATATTATAAAGTTTATAATATAGTAATTTATGTATTTAATTAAATTGAATTATTTATATTAATTAAATAATTTAAGACATAAATTTATTAAATTCATATTTTTAAAATTTTTAAAGAATTTTTAAAATTTTTAAAATCATAGTAAAAAAGTATTTTATATATCAAATAAATTAGATTTGAGCAACAATATCATTTAATTTTACAGATGCCTAATAAACGTGTTTATGATAATTCATATTTAAATTTTGGATTTTCTTCAATCTTGGATAAAGGAATAATACGACCGCAATGTGTAGTGTGCAAGACTACATTATCAAATGAGAGCTTGAGACCATCGAAATTAAAATTGCACTTGAATAAAATGCATCCTTTATTAGCAAATAAGGGCATTGAATATTTCAGAATGAAAGAACGCGGCTTAAAACGGGCAAGATTGGATAATACATCCACAAGTACTTTCTACCCAAATAAAAATATTACCGAAGCATCATATGAAATTGCACTTATTATAGCTAAAAAGAAGAAACCACATACAATTGGAGAATCTCTAGTAAAGCCATGCATGTTAGAAGCAGCTCGACTTGTATTAGATCAAAAATCAGTGGATAAATTAAGTCAAATAAGTCTATCAGATAGTACAATTAAATCTAGAATAGACGAAATGTCCAATGATATTAAAATGCAAGTGACTGATCAAATAAGATTATCTCCATTTTTTTCTATTCAGCTTGATGAATCAACAGATGTAAGCAATTTATCACAACTTTTGGTTTATGCTAGATATATTTGTGATAATCAAATTAAAGAAGAGTTTTTATTTTGTAAAGTATTGACAACGACAACTAAAGCTATTTATGTAATGTCAATGGTATCTGAATTCTTTGTAGAAGAAAAAATATCATGGGATAAATTGATAGGAGTTTGTACGGATGGTGCTCCGAGTATGCTAGGATCAAAGTCGGGATTTGTTTCATTGGTTAAAAGAAAAAACCCTGAAATTATTGCAACGCATTGCATAATTCACCGTCAAGCACTTGCATCAAAAACGTTACCATCTGAATTAAATTGTATATTAAACATTATTATTAAAGTAGTTAATTATATTAAAGGTAGTTCACTTAGAACACGTCTATTTCGAAAGCTATGTGGTGAAATGGACGCTAATCATCAGGATTTGTTATTTTATACTGCTGTGCGCTGGCTATCGAAAGGAAATGTAATTGATCGAGTGTTTGAATTATTCTCAGAAATAAAAATGTTTATATCTGAACAAAGTAATAAGACGCAGGAAGATTTGAAAGATTTTGATGAAGAAATATTACCAAGCATTGCATATTTAGCTGATATCTTTGAAAGATTAAATTACTTAAATCGTCAGTTGCAAGGAAAAGAAACTACTATTATAATGCATACTGATGCAATTAAATCATTCATTGATAAATTGGATCTTTGGACAGGAAAAATAGAAAGAAACAACATATCACCATTCCATAGACTTAATGAAGAGATGAATAATGATAAATTACCAGACATATTAAAGAATTGTATCCTGCAGCATTTAACCGAACTAAAGTCTGAGTTTGAAAGATATTTCCCAGATATAATTTCTGACGATATAGCTATGAAATTATCAAGAAACCCGTTCAATTGCAACGTAGATGATTTACCCAATGAGATTCAAGAAGAATTCTTAGATTTCCGAAATGATACAGAGGTTAATATATAATCATCAATTAATTTTCGTTATATATTTGTTAATTATAGGCTAAAGAAGAGTTCATTCAAAGTAATAAAGACATACACTATTGGGCTAAAACTATGACATTATTCCCACAATTAAGTCTCTTTGTTTTAAGAAAATTGCTTCCTTTTTCATCAACTTACTTGTGTGAATCTGGATTCTCAACAATGCTGAACATAAAATCCAAGAATAGAAACAGATTGGATTTAGAAGTTGACATGAGATGTTCTTTAAGCATGACACGTCCTCGAATTCGTAATTTAGTTACTCTTAAACAATTGCACCCATCTCATTCATTTTGTTTTATCATTATTATTAAAATAAACATTATTTTCTCTTCTAATTTTTTTTGGGCCATATAAGTATTTCAAATTTGAAAAATGGGCCATGGGATAAAAAGTTTAAGAACCCCTGATCTAAAGCATCGTTCGTTATTTGTTCAAGCAAAATATTGAATAGTGTGGGTGAAAGTAGACAGCCTTGCCTAACTCCAGTTGTTTTTCTGAACCATTCTTCGATTTGACCGTCAAAGTAAACTGCACTTTCTGCTTTATTGTATAGATGTTGTATATATTCTATTAGTTTTGAATTGATGTTGAATCTTTTCATTGCCGACCATAGCGCGTTGTGCCATATTCTATCAAAGCTTTTTTGAAATCGATGAAAACTTGATATAATGGTTTACTATGCTGAGAATATTTCTCTGAGATTACTCTTAAGTTGAATATCTGTTCGCTAGTACTTCTACCTGTTCGAAATCCAGCTTGCTCTTCAGAAATGAACTCTTCCGTGTAATGTTTCAATCTGTTTAGGATTATCTTTAGCATTATTTTACTAGAGTGTGATATAAGGTTTATTGTCCTATAATTTTCACATTTCTGTTTGCTTCCTTTCTTATGTAAACTTATTATCATTGATTTTGTCCAGTCTGATGGCCAGATTCCAGTTTCCCATATTTTGTTACATATATCTAGCAGTATTTAAATCACTATATGTCCTCCAGCTTTAATTAATTCGGCTGGTATATTGTCAATCCCAGCTGATTTTCCCATCTTTAATGCCTTGATAGCAGCCTCAACTTCACTTTCCAATATAGGAAAATTATCCTGGTATGATGGTTCATTTACTGTTAGTACTGATATATCTCCTTCTACGTTATGTGTATACAGTTCAGAACAATATTATGTCCAACGTTTCAGAACTTCTGTTTCATCTTTATCATGTACATTAACTATTATTTTGTCCTTCTTTTTTGTTAGCTCATTTACAATTTGGTAGGCTTTCTCTGTATTGTTTCTAATTAGACATTCACCAATATCAGTACATTTGTTATTAATCCAGATTTCTTTTGCTATTCTCATCTCCTTCTTTATTGTGTTATTTATTTGTTTGTACGTACTTCCTGGTTCAAATTTAGTCTTTTTCAGTTCTCTTCTCAAGTCACACATATCCATCAGTTCATTTTTTATCCATTTTTTTTCTTTTCTCTGTGTTTTCCTAGGATTTCAGTTGATGTCTCTGTCATAGTTATATTTAGTTTCTGTAACATTTCTTCTGTATTTTCAATTTCTGTTAATTTTTGTTCCGTCAGTTTTTCATGAAAAACTGACGGAACTTTTTATAATAGTAATACTTTATTATAAATACAATACAATATTAAAATCGATTAAATACATAAATACAATTTAATATACGACTTATAAAATAAAATAAAATAAAATACTTAAAATAAAACAAATTAATAATTCAAAAAAAACGTAAATAAATATATAGTTTAACATACAAATATAAATACAATTAATACACATTTATTTTCAATTATTTTATAACAATTAAAAAGTTCAAATTGTCATAATTTTATATGTTGTCAAAAGAATGTAAAAATAGTAGAATATGGTTGATAATTTATATTTTTTTTAAAAAATTTAAAAAATTAAACTAAAAAGTAATTAATTGTTTATATTAATATTTTTTATAATAAGACAATAGTGTCATTTTGTCAAAAGAACATGAAAATGTTTTTGGAATTTTATATTATGTCAATATATAAATAAAATAAAATGTAAAATAAATGTAAATAATAAAAATAAGACTAAAATAATATAAAAGATTCATTGGTCAATTAATATCATTAGTCAATTAATATAAATGAAATTAAAAATAATTTAAAAAATAATAAATATCAATAATTATCTAATAATATATATATATATAGATTTATTATTATTTAATTATATTAATTAAAATAAAGGTATTTAAATGAATTGGGAAAAATGGATCATAGGAGCAGTGGTGGTGATTTTATTCATCGCATCAGTATTATTCGTCTTCAGAGGAGTTCGAATGAAGTTTAAACATAGAACATCCGGTTCACGACCAAGTAGTACAAGGGGTCAGAAGATTCTTCCAGAAGGAAATCAACTTACCGGATCGTCCGATTCTCAACCGCTACTCCGAAAACCGAGTTTATCCGAAAGTTCAGATATCAATTCTTTCATTAAACGACCCGAAGTAAGTCGATATGATAATATTATAAAGGAATTACAAATTAATAATTATAACGAATTAGTAGGTGTATGGCAAAAACATATGAAATCTGTATTATCGAATAAAAAAAATATAAAATATTTCCTTTAACACATTATTTAATATATTAATTAAAACAATAATAATTAATGCATTATCTATTTCTTATTGTATCCTATATGAAATATATATCAATATAAATTGGTATAATCAGCATAATAAATTTGAAACATATATATATATATATATATATATATATATATATATATATATATATATATCATATATATGTATTTGACCTAGATTAGTATTATTATCGCTAATGTAAAATTCTTCAACACGCCTGGTGACTTGACGTATGTGTCCTAAGATGGTAGACTATCACATGACACATTTAATAACATATATTTAATAAAAATCAAACAAATATTATTTGTTTTTAAATACATTTGATTATGTTTTCTATATACACTTATAAAGTGCGTTTGATTATATTAAAATAAATATTGATATTAATTTATATATTATATATTCATACCGCAATATAATTCTAACATTTAATTTGATTAAATAATACTTTAAATGTAATGGTGGGTCATCTTAGTAACGGAAAGTGGACACACAATACGGACACTTTAACAATACATGATCTTAATATTTTATGACTCATTATTTTTATTCAAAAATTACAATATATTAATATTATATTAATATAGATATTATTGTGATTTTAAATTTTATTTAATCTTTTAATTCCGTAGATAACGAGGGTGTCCGTATTCGGTACCCATGTCCAAATACGGACACCATGTGTTATAATTCGTTTAATATACAAATTACAATTAAATTATTTATAATTAATTTTATGAACAATTTATTCTAATTTAATTAGTTAATAATTTATTTATTTTTATTATTTTTTAATTAATAATACACTTTAAGTATCTAAATAATAAATTTTTTAGATTTAGTTTTATTGGTGGTATTAATATTATATTATATTTCTGGTGTGGAGATATTAACTCCCATCCAGCGGTTCCCCAGGTGGTAGATAGGGGAATCGACCTCCAGATATGGAGTGTTAGCTGCGAATACAAGAATAATATATTCAATAAGCAGTCCTGAACCTATATCTTCCAATAATATATAACGATATTTCGTTACATCTAGTAAGGATCGGGTAGACATACCGGTCCACTCATAGACATCGTACATCCAATTTATTTTATGGCGACCTATTTTCCTTGTACTTTCAACACGACCCTGGAAATAGTGTTTGTCATTATGTCACCATCTTAACGCATCGACTAACTCATTGTTCTGTAAAACACGTTCATACGGTTCAACCAATTCGTGATAATATATCCTAATGGATAAATACATTTATCTTTCGTTGTATGTGTGATGTCTAGGTGTTTAATATTCTTCTATGTGATTTTCATTCAAAAGCATTCAATTGTTTCTTAGATTCTTCGAGTACGGCCCATGTTTTACAGCCGTACAAAAGAGTGGATAGAATTAAGGAATTGTAGAGGTTGACTTTAATTTTAAAACTTATTTCTCTGCTTCTCCAGAGAATTTCCAATCTTACCATTATTGATGTGGCAGTAGCAATTCATATTTTCTAAGTGATTAAGAAGTTATAAATAATATAATGGAAGTCCAACAAGTATACTTGTTATATATAATTTCACTAATCTATACAATATAATAATAATATTACATTAATATATTTATGAGTACATAAGTTAAATTATGATTTATATATTTACGGATGTGGATTATATATACGCCATATGTGTAAAATATAAATTAACTTATGTAATATATTATATATATATATATATATATATATATTTATATATATATATTGTAGATTT
This sequence comes from Osedax fenrisi, assembly GCA_964019155.1. Lineage (NCBI taxonomy): Eukaryota > Metazoa > Annelida > Polychaeta > Sabellida > Siboglinidae > Osedax > Osedax fenrisi. The sequence goes on along the minus strand of OZ025246.1, from coordinate 665,022 downwards.
ACTTTTTTACAAATATATTTTTTTTATATTAATGTTTAATTAATGATTAAATTAAATTAATATCTGAATACATTTTATGTCAAGATATTTTAGTATGGAACTTGATTCGATAAGAGTATTATTTATTGATATTATGTGGAAATTACCATATATGGTAATGTCACACAATTAGGTTAATGTATTTTTAATGATAACTTGTTATAATGCATAAATAGAATGTATAGATAGTGTTAAGGAATATAGATCATTACGAAGCCCAGCCTATATGCAGATAATGTAATATATTTAATATATATATATATATATATATATATATATATATTATATATATATGTATATATATATATATATATATATATATATTATATATATGTATATATATATATTATAAGGTATGCGCATGGGTGGACTATAATGTGCTTTAATGTTCATATAATGTTATGATATGTATTAGAAATAGGATATTTCCAAGTGCATAACCTTGAGGTATACCTCATATGGCTATAGATCTATTTCTAATATATATATATATATATATATATATATATATATATATATATATATTAGTTATATATTAGTTATATATTTACCCGGTATACCTGGTTTTATTGACATTTTCTATTTTTCACAGAAAAAGATTATAGATACATGATAGTATCTATATAGATAATATAAAGACTATAAAATAAAGACTAATCGATATTGGTAATACGGAAATAAATCTAGAATATTCTAGATTTATTTCCGTTATAACAATATCGAATAGTCTTTATTTTAATATATTGCAGTTAAGTTTATCAAAGGCATCTGACATGTATCGCAGCAATATCTGAATATGATAATGCAAGTTACGTGGGGTTCTCACGTTGTTATATCATATCAAATAGATAGATAGATAGTTAGATAGATAATAGTTTATTGAATAGATTCAAAACGATGGGTAACAATAAATAATAATGACAGAAATATATAAATAATAGTTAGCAAATATAAATAAGTTGTGATTTACACACATCGAAAGTAAATAAATAATAATAAAGCAATATTTAGGATGTTGATCAAACGAGCTAAACATATCATCGAATAACTAGGGAAGATGTATCGGGTTGATCAGGCCCATAAAGGAGTATATGCCCATAAATCCTGAGGGATGGACGTTCCCTGCATATTGGTTTTTTGACATCTATCCACACCTATAATATCAAATGATTATACAGAAGGTAAGATCAAATACCCGAATAAAGTACAATACCCAAATAAAGTACAATACCTAAATAAAGTACAAATAAACACTATAGTATATATATATATATATATATATATATATATATATATATATATATTTGATTTCAACGGCTCGTATAATCCAATGTTTTATATTTATTTTACTTCTCCGTTTATTTCTTGTTTTTTTTTGTATCTTGTCGTTTTGTCTTACTGTTATCACATTTAAATATATTATGTATATATGTTATATAATTATATGGTATTTTTTCTTTTTTTATATATGACCAGTAATGCAATACTTTTGATCTATCGTTCTAAATATCTATCTATCTATATATATATATATATATATATATATATATATATATTGAGTATAGTACAACATATAGGATACACTAGTTTATTTGACATAGAAGGCAGATGCTTTGATAGTTATCTATTAGTTGATTACTTGACGTATTAGCCAGATTTGTATACTATACTTTCAATAATGTGTTATAATATGTAATTAACTGCCTGTATTGTTAAGTTGGCCAAGGTATCAGATAAATAAGCAGTAGGATATGGGTTCAAGCCTCGTTTGGACCATTAAAATAGGTCTTATAATATTATATAGAAGTGATGTTATATAATTGTGTATCCATAGATGATCGGCTCTCATTAAAACTATGGATGCCATAACTACTATTAC
>OZ025246.1:623104-658104 GCA_964019155.1 Osedax fenrisi | reverse complement strand
AAACTACATACAATATCACTGATATACTGAACACAATTAGATCCAATACATTCATTCAACCTACGACTACTGACCAATATCTGACCAATATCTGACTAATGTTTACCTTTGTACGTCATCAACTTAAAGTTACCCCACTAATTGTGTCCATATCCATGTCCTTTCATTGCATCAACCTATCCTTAATACTACTACTACTACTACTACTACTACTACTACTATAGTATACTACCTCTACTACTACTACTACTACTACTACCGCTTCTGCTACTACTACTAATACTACTACTACTACTACAAATAACATTAATTAACGTAATTAACTCAATTAGCTAATTGTTTATTTTCAAAATAAAAATAATAAATTTATAATAATTGTTTTATTGTTATTTACTTAAATTCTACCATTTATACATAATACATACATTTATAAGAATATTTAATAGTAAATAAAGCATGGAATATTTAATTTGTTAGTTATCCTTATATATAATGTATATATTAATATATTAACTATATAATAAATGTATGTATAGATAATATAATATACGTTTGTTATGGCTGCAGCTTAATTGGTTAATGCATCAGATAATACGGCAGGAAGCGGGTTAATACTTCTCCGGTCCAATAAAATAGGACTTATAATTATATTTAGAAGTGATATTATAAACTTGTGTATAAAAAATGACTGTAGATCGTTAGAACTATGGATGCCTTAATATGGGAGCGGTTTCGTATGAACCAAATGGTTAAGTAATAAGAAATAAGTTATAAGTAAAAACTATATTCAAGTTCCTTGATGGGAAAAAAATACTCCACAATAAACAATTGTATATGTCATAAATTATAGAAAAACTCTATTATATCGTTAATTTGCAATATGTATAAGTAGGTATATATATATATATATATATAAGTAATATAGTAATATAGATTATATTATAATTAACTGATATATAGTAATGTATTATAATATGTGTATCTAGTATAATAGATGTATCTAAATAATATTATATTAATAGGATTGCTTTTGTATAATATATAATTTTTATTTATTTTTAATATCAATCTAGGTATTCATACCATTTATCCGCAAAATTTATAGAACCCAAATAAATACGATATTATTTAAAATGATGAACCTAGATATTATATTAAAATACCCATACTATATGTATGAATACATACATACTATGTAGTCTACGTTCAATAGATATCAGTTGTATGATAGTATACTCTAGTTAACTATAGTTAATCAGGCAACTTCTGAATATTTTGTATGATATCATTATATATGTAACTAGTTTAATACTTTAATAACGTAGTAGAGGTTACCTATATATATATATATATATATATATATATATATTCAACAAATATAACGTCGATTACTAAAACCATATTATAAATTCAAGTTGAACAAGTTAATGGCGATAATGAGAGAAAGATACCGCGTATTATATATACATTTTTAAATCATATTTTTCGTGAAAATTAAAACTTTCAATAACTAGGCTAATAATTGTTATTTCATTTAAATTATATCACATTATTCATACTAGTTTTCTTTAAGTCGACGTGTTAGCGATACATCTTAACTCCTTTTCGCTATGCAATGTGATTATAAAATGTTTTCATCTCGACATTATGTCACCTTTTAACTAATTATCATAAATTTAGAAATTTGAAATTTGTAAATAATTATTATCGAACCGGATATCTTGATATTATTTACTAAATTTTATAATACAATATAAAAATATTAAATAAAAAAATAAGTCATTCACATATACGTAGTGAAATTAATCCATTAATACCTAATATATTAGGTATTATATATAATGTACACATCGTTGCATTGTACTGTTTGTGTATCATCAATTTAAACATAGTGATAACATATTCCCCTTAATGAAGGAGGCATGCATAATAATCATTCCTCTGTAGTGGAGCTAATATACTAAAACATATTAATATATATATGATTGTAATAATATATATATATATATATATATATATATATATATATATATATATATATATATATATATCGGCTTCGAAGGGACATTAGAGACATATATGGTTATAAGTGAAAACTTCATATAAGTTCCTGAATGGATTGAAAAGAATCCACCAAATATAAATAACAATAACAAAATATATATATATATATATATATATATATATACATATACATATATATAAATTTCATTGATATCTCAATTTGCAAAGATATTTGAAAAAATTATAAAAATTAGAATGATATATTTTATTGACAAATATGACTTAATACATAAATCACAATTTGGTTTTCAAAAAAATATAGATACATCCGTTGCAATAAATATGTTAATAAATGACTTAATTAGAAATCTTGAGAACAAATATATTTCTTCAATTGTTTCTATAGACCTCAAGAAAGCTTTTGATACAATTAATCATGACATTTTATTAAATAAATTATCAAATTATGGTTTTAGAGGTGTTACTTTAGATTTTTTTAGCAGTTATTTAGATGATAGGAAACAAAAAACTGTATATTTTAATAATGAGTCAGATATAAAAAATATTAATTATGGAGTTCCTCAGGGTTCAGTTCTGGGGCCAATACTATTTATATTATTCATGAATGACTTGCATTTATTTTCTAATAAATGTTCAATTATTTTATTTGCTGATGATACTAATATTATTTTTAAAAATAAAAATATTAATAATCTTAATTCATTAGTTACTAATGAACTTATAAAATTAAAAAATTGGCTTATTATGAATAAATTAACAATAAATATTGAAAAATCTTGCTATATAATAATTGATAATATAAATAAACATTATTTTGATAATAATATTTCTATTGATAATAAACTATTGAATAGAGTAGAATGCTATACATTTTTAGGAATGTATATAGATGATAAACTTAACTGGAAAGCTCACATTGATTATATTTGTAAACGAGTATCAAAATTCATTGCAATATTACATAAACTCAAATTTTCATTAAGTATAAAATCACTTAAATTATTATATAATGCTTTTATCCTACCTAATCTTAGCTATTGTATAACTATATGGGGTAATACGTATAAATCAAATATAAATAGGATTATTATATTACAAAATAGAGCTATAGGTGCTATTTATAAATTACAAAATAGAATTAATACTGATGAATTTTATAATTATTTAAATATTTTGAAATTTAAGGATATATATAAATGTAAAACAATATTAATTATGTATGATGTTTTAAATAGTAAATCAACATCTCCATATAAATCTATATTTTTTCTAAAAAAAAATAACTATAGTCAAAGAAGTCAATATAAATTTATAATACCATCATATAGGTTACAAATAAAATATTTTAGTATGTTTTATAACGGACCTATATTATGGAATAATTTAGAAAATTCTTTTAAAACTTATATATCGAAATCAGTATTAAAACGGAATTTGATAAAACGATATATAAATCACTATCTATAATAAAATTATTACATAAACTCAAATTTTCATTAAGTATAAAATCACTTAAATTATTATATAATGCTTTTATCCTACCTAATCTTAGCTATTGTATAACTATATGGGGTAATACGTATAAATCAAATATAAATAGGATTATTATATTATAAAATAGAGCTATAGGTGCTATTTATAAATTACAAGATAGAATTAATACTGATGAATTTTATAATTATTTAAATATTTTGAAATTTAAGGATATATATAAATGTAAAACAATATTAATTATGTATGATGTTTTAAATAGTAAATCAACATCTCCATATAAATCTATATTTTTTCTAAAAAAAAATAACTATAGTCAAAGAAGTCAATATAAATTTATAATACCATCATATAGGTTACAAATAAAATATGTTAGTATATTTTATAACGGACCTATATTATGGAATAATTTAGAAAATTCTTTTAAAACTTATATATCGAAATCAGTATTAAAACGGAATTTGAAAAAACGATATATAAATCACTATCTATAATAAAATTGTATGTATACATCTATAGATTAATTGAAATTTTTGAATAGCCATATTTACTAATGATAACTAATGATAACTCTTTGACTAAGGATACATATTTAACTAATGATAATTATTAATAAATGAGAACTATTAAACTAAGGATATTTAAACTTTAGAATTTACATAAATATATTTTTAAATATATAAAAAAAACCATATAATAAAATATTATTTTTTTAAACCTTTTAACTGTTTTTAAAACCTTTAACTTATGTGTATTTTTAATATTTTATTTTTTAATTTAAATTTTCTTGAGGTCTATATAATTAATCTGAAATTGTAAGTGATTATTATTGTGTATTGTATTATTATTGTATATTAAGTGTAATTGTAATTGTATAGCTTTGTATTGTGTTTTTTACGTTTTGTTTAATTACCTAATTATTTTGTTTTAATTTTGATTATATTTTAATTATTTTATTTATTTATCTTATCTCAAATTTTATTTACATGATGAATGGCATTATGGGGAGTTTTTTAAAAATATTTATATTGTTTAACAATTTAAAAAAGTAATCTATATAAATATACATTTATAGTAATATTTTAACTATTTTATATTGTGTTTTTTTGGTGACGGAGTGGCTAATGTTTTTGTAATTGTGTGGTATGGTACGTGTCGGGGAAAGGGATATACTTTTACTGAGAGGAAAGTAATGCCAGTGTTCTTATTATTGGCACAAATAGGATCCCTAAGGCATTGGACCTGACGAACCCATACCCCTGAAGTTGATACACCATATGTCCTCATTAGTTTCAATTACTGTTGGCTACTCTGGTTATAATTTTAATGATTAAATATATCGTATTTTTATAAGTGTATTATTCTAATAGATTAATAAATAATTAAATTTTATTTATAATTTGTTTTTTAACATATATTTTTGTATATATTTTGTGTATATATTTTATATACATATATATTTCTTTTACCAACTTTAACTTTAACTCTTAATATTTTATTTATTTTATTTTACTTTTACTATAATTTTCTCCTCATAATTGTCCTATAGGAAAGTGAAATAGGTAAACGACTAGATAAGCATAGCGCTTCTTCGTTTACCATGGTCATACCTAAATTCTGATATTATTATTATTATTATATATATACACTATCCTAACCCTAGCTATAGACTATAGATTATTTGTTATTTATATTTGCTGGAGTCCTTTCATCCTATCCAGGAACTTAGATGAAGTTTTCACTTATAACCATATGGTTCTAATGTCCCTTCGAAGCCGCTCTCATGTTAAGGCATCCATGGTTTTAACGAGAGTCGATCATTTATTTATACACAATTATATAAGATCACTTCTAAATAATATTTTAAGACCCATTTTATAAAATTAATTAATGGTCCGGACGAGGGTCGAAACCGTGTCCTACTGCTTGCGTGTCTGACGCATTAGCCACTGAGCCACACAGGCAGTTAATAACCATACACATAACATACAGTGGCCATTGTCGTAGCATGTGTAGTCGTGCTGCTGTTCGCTATTTGTGTCAAACCGGAAAACGCGTCCGAGATTGTCATCAACCAAGCACCTACAAAGACGAAGAAAGATAGCAGGTTAGCACATGCGCGTGTCACCCGCAGGTGTTACATCTCGTGTATTGTCTATTCACGTTTACTCTATAATTGTAATAAAAGTATAATACTTTATGTTATTATTAATATACCAAAGAGCTAGGGTGAATAGAGTGGTAAACAATGTATCTGACATGCGTAAAGCGTCAATATAAATTAGTATGAGCAAGATGGCGATTTTATAATTATCAAATATTATATTTGTCATAATAATCATTTATTGGATTTATATCAAGTATATTTATAAATATATAGTATACTTATATATTTAGTTATTTCTGTCCAGCTCTATGGAGCTCTAGCGAGAAATATGTATGTATTTATATATATATATATATATATATATATATATATATATATATAGGGGCGTCGGATCAGGGGGGCGGGGGGTATCGGACCCCCCCATTCAAAAATATGGGGGGGCTAAGTATGTTTTGCCCCCCCCCCCCCATGAAATGTGTATTAATAAATTTTATATATATTAAATCTAGTATATTGTCTTTGTTAATACAAATTTTTTCTAAAGAATGTTACCAAACATATGGGGAGGGGGGGCTAAGTATTGTTTGCCCCCCCCCCATCTATGAAATATGATAATATTCATGAGAGAATCTCTGAGAGATACTTGTTATATGGCGATATTAAGAATGAAATTATTCAACTATATATATCTATATTAAGATATTAATGGACTTTCTCAATTCAATGTGATGGAATTCAAGATATATCCGGAATTGAGCAGGACATTTTGGTGGTTCGATATTTGACATAAAAACTAGAAATTAAAGAAATATGCATATGAATATGCAATATGTATACTTAATGTGTACTTAAATATAGCAAATTTTATGTTATCTGAACTTTAACATCTTAACTTGCCTATTTCTAAATTAAGAGGACAGTCATATGACGGTGCAGCTAATATGTCTGGTCAATATAATAGTGTAAAGACTATAATAATGAATATACATCCATTAACTTTTTATACACAATGTGGAGCTCATCGCACAAACGTATTAGCATAATCATTAGATATTAATATAAATATAAGAAGAGCCTTGAGAGTGGTTCATGATGTGGGATTATTATATGAACAAACGATCAAATTCCGGATTGTATATAATATAATAATAACAAATCCAATACATTGAAACTATTATGCCCAACAAGATAGATTGCGAAAAGCATGTATTAAAACAACATTAGATCAATATAGTGGTATAATCATATGAATTGTATAATCGATGCACTACAATAATATAAAGAATTAGATTATATTACCAATGACCACGAATATATTGCAAATTTATTATTAAAAAATATGAATAAATCAAATATTTTTTCTATAAATATTTAAAGTTTGATATTTGAAAGCTTGGATATGAAGGTGAAAGCTTTCATTATACCAACAAATACTATTGAAGGTAATATTTATAAAAAATAAACTTGAAAGCATATATTATTATAATTATATATAATCATAATAAAAATCAATAATAAATAAACATAAAGGATCAGATAATAGTAAAGATGGTTCTAATTAAATTGAATAATGATAGAAATAATGTGCACACATTCATTGAAGATATAGAAACAAAAGTATTTTATATTTTATAAATACAAGTTTTTATATTGATTCAAGGTTAATAACATACTTTTATAAACATATTATATACAATTTTTTATAAAATACAAAATAGCTTCTAATAAATGTTTATAATAATTTATTTTTATTTTAAATATATCTAATTTAGTTTTCTAAGTAAATCTAAGTATATCTGATTCAGAGAATAATAATAAGACATATAATATAAATTATTATAAATATGTATGAGATTAATAGTAATGAAAGTTCAAAAGACTATGTAAGGTACCTCATCTAGATAAAATAATATAACATTATTAATGTTATGTTAATATGAGAATGTGATTAGATATTATCAGTTAATATGTTAATATACTTTATCATTAATATTTACAGAATAAAATATACTGAGTTGTTTGATTCCATAATGATGAAAATTAAAACCAAATTTTATACTAAGAAAATATTATTTATACATTCTTATAAATTAAAGTAATCATTATTACAAATAATATAATTCATGAAAAAAAGGTTTGTTTTTTTAGATTAATCTTATTAATCTATTAATTTTCTACACTAAACATATGTTATTAACAAATTTATAAAGAATTAACGATTGAAAGATAGAATTTCCATATGTTCAAATCAATCAATAAGTTCAATACCATCTGATGAGGATAAACATATACATGATAGAACAATCTCCTAAAATTCAAAAAATATTTTCCGGCATAATAGATTTGATAAAATTGTATTGGTTTGCCTCAAGTTCTGTGTCATTTTAGCGTGGATTTAGTAATCTACGAATAATAAATACGTTGTTACGATCTACTATGCTAGATAGTAGATTCGATGTAATAGTATTGGCAAATATCAATCAACAAATAATTCACACAATTGAGATGGGTAATAAATTATGTAATGTTTATTATTTATTTTCTAATATATTCCTACTTATTGTTATAAAAATTAAATATTATTAATTGCATATTAAAGGGTTAACATAGACTAAAGAGATATACGATATTAATAAGATAACGTTAGTAATAAATAATAGGATATATAATATAAAATATAAATAAATAGCCCCCCCCCCATAACAAATATCGTTCCGACGCCCCTACATATATATATAAAGTAGTTGACTACGACATGATCAAAACATTTCTAAAAGATAAAAAAAAAAACGGAGCTTCGTTAAGATCCATGTATTAGGATCCTATAAACCAACGAAAATCATTATTATATCAAAACCCATATACATAATATGTAATACATAAACACACACACACACACACACACACACACACACACGCACGCACGTGTTAATTATGTATATAGAATAACTTTCTAACAATTATATAACTATTGTATGTAAAATAATAATACATACAATTATTAATGTTTGAATTAATATTTGAATATTTGGTCTGAACAAGATGCCTGATTTGTAGTTCCTCTCTCGGTATTAGCTTACGCTGCCAGGCATTGCGTATTACCATTCTATTATATAGCTGTATAGTATATATACTATGTGTATATAATAATATATATATGTATGTTGATAATTTTATATATTTGTGACTGAATTAATTCTAGTCGTATTAATTTTAATGTATTGTCATAATATATATATATATATATATATATATATATGTGTGTGTATATATATATATATATATATATATATATATATATATATATATATTAATACACACATGAACAGTACCGAAGACGAGTCTTATGACCGTAAGAAAAAGAACAAGAACAAGCGTAAGAACAAGAACAAGTATAAGAACGCTCCGGAGCAGCGATACACTCCTCATCCACCCGCACCCGCTCCCGCTCCGGTACCCGCACCCGCACCACCTAAGCCGGTACAACAAGCACCACCATCTGTACACTCGGCACTGCAGTCGGGTATCATGAACTCTTCGATGTGCGGTGTATCTTCTAGTGCGATAATGGTGGGCACACCTATGGGGCAACAGGTTTATTTCGTGTTGAATGAGTGAATGAATGAATTAATGAGTGAATGAATGAATGAATGAATGAATGAATGAATGAATGAATGAATGAATGAATGAATGAATGAATGAATGAATGAATGAATGAATGAATGAATGAATGAATGAATGAATGAATGAATGAATGAATGAATACACATAGTTTATTGAGTTCAGAAAGTACAATTCAACTAGAAATTCTAGTTATTGAGATTAATATATATATATATATATATATATATATATATATATATATGTATATATGTATAAATATATATGTATATGAATCTACTTTGGCAAATATGTGTACATTATACTTTCGATAATATATTCAGACTATTTGCTAGAGGTATGCTTGATTGTGAATCTAAAAATATGTTTTTTACATGCGTTCTATATGGAAAATATCGGTCTACAAAATACTAATAAATCTCTTATTATTAATTGAACACATATGATATTTGCTATTATAGTAGATAGTTTAATGCTCAATATATATTTATAATAAATATAATATCAACCACATATCAGATAATGAGCGTGTCTCCGATTATGGGAGGTTCCCCGATGCTGAATAGTTTACAAATGTTGGGTTCGATGACTGGTTCCCCCATGATGGGGGCTTCCCCTATGATGAGCCCTATGATAAGCCCCATGATGAGCCCCATGATGAGCCCCGTTATGTCGCAACAACAACCCGTAATGGTACAGCAACCTCAGGTGGTCACCAGTCGTTCTTTTATGATGTACTGACCACGTGACCCAACAGGTTGTTATTCTATAGAGTATATGTATTATCTATATTGTATATTTACTGTATATAGTGTATTGTGTGTATTATTTATAGTGTGTATACATTATAATGTATTGTAGGCCTTTTTTCCCCATTTATAGTATATGTTGTATGTATATAGTGTATACTTTGTATATTTATAGTATGTGATGTATATATTGTATATGTATAGTATGTGATGTATATATTGTATAGTTATAGATTATAGTGTATATAGTGTATATGTACAATTTATATTGTATATATTATATATTTATTTTGTACACGATATACCATATCGAATACTTAAAACCAATAATATATAGATACATTCGGTTGAGTTTTTATAGATTTAGACTGACATCGGCCCCCAATATGTCACGTGACTAACCGATAGTTCTAGTAAACAATGCGTGTATGGCTTATATAATATCATATTAATATATAAACATACGGTATTATGGTATGTATGTATATATAAAACACGAATTCACTACTCGGTGAATAATTGACTAATAAATATAACGCCATCCGCGAAATGTTTATTTGAACTTTTAGTTTGACACGTGACTTATTGGTGGCCGATGTCAGTATTCAGCTTAGTTTTGATCTATAGAGTACCTACCCCGGTATACGCTGCAGCGAAATCATAACCGTGGGTAACTAATGCGTTTTCTAAAATACATGTAGATCTGGGTTAACATAATTCATATGTGTATAGGTTTATTATTATATATATATATATATATATATATATATATATACTAGGGTGGGTGGCCGGCGTTGCCCGTGAATGAGACTATTTTAGGTGTGGGTGTAATGGTTAGTTGAGACCATTGGGTCTTTTTTAGATTTTTATATAATGTTTTCTAGCAGTGGGCCGTTATTTATCTTTTTTTTATTTTAATGAAAAAAAACAATGATAATTTCATAATATATTTATTAAAACAAAACTTCGCATTTTAAGTTAAGAATTAAGTCACGAAACTTAACTTTGTCCGTGTCGAATATAACGGCAATTTCATCCGAGTCAACTGTTGCATTGAATCGACCACAATGCTCTCCAGCTGGTACTGCCTTATCGACGATTCGTAGATTGTATTCCGGCACTTCTTGGTCGAGTACGTTCGAATAAACGTGAACATATTCGTTTACACGTTGTACGCATTCCATGGAAATAACAATATAAATAAATATACTTTTATAGGCTCACTCGGGAAGTAATGGAATTAAAAAAAACCTACACCAATTAAAACTTAACCCAACCTAACCACAACTGTGAAAATAACAATATAAATGAATATGCTTTTATAGGCTCACTCGGGAAGTAATGCAGCTAAAAAAAACCTACACAAATTAAAACGTAACCCAACCTAATCACAACAGTAAAAATATACTTGTATAGGTTCACTCTGGAAGTAATGCAGCTAAAATAAACCTACATAAATTAAAACGTAACCCAACCTAACCTAACCACAAGAGTGAAAATAACAATATAATTAAATATGCTTTTGTAGGGCTCACTCTGTAAGTAATGCAGCTAAAAAAACCCATCAATATTAAAACTTAACCCAACCTAACCACAACTTTGAAAATAACAATATAAATAAATATGCTTTCATAGGCTTATTCGGGAAGTAATGCAGCTAAAAAAAAACTACGAATATTAAAACTTAACCCTACTTAACCACAACAGTGAAAATAACTAAAACTCAAAATATCAATGACAACATACACATATATATATATATATATATCTCAATATATTTGTATAGGCTCACTCGGGAAGTAATGCAGCTAAAAAAAACCTACACCAAGTAAAACTTAACCCAACTTAACCACAACTGTGAAAATAACAATATAAATAAATATGCTTTTATAGGCTCACTCGGGAAGTAATGCAGCTAAAAAAAACCTACACAAAGTAAAACTTAACCCAACTTAACCACAACTGTGAAAATAACAATATAAATAAATATGCTTTTATAGGCTCACTCGGGAAGTAATGCAGCTAAAAAAACCTAGCAATATTATCAATCAATATTAAAACTTAACCCAACTTCACCATAATTGTGAAAATAATAATATAAATAAATATGCTATTATAGACTCACTCAGGAAGTAATGCAGCTAAAAAAAACCTACACAAATTAAAAATTAACCCAACCTAACCACAACAGTGAAAATATACTTGTATAGGCTAACTCGGGATTAAATGCAGCTAAAAAAACCTACACAAATTAAATGTAACCCAACCTAACCACAACTGTTAAAATATACTTGTATAGGTTCACTCGGGAAGTAATGCAGCTAAAAAAAACCTACAAAAATTAAAACTTAACCCAACCTAACCACAACTGTGAAAATAACAATATAAATAAATATGCTTTTATAGGGATCACTCGGGAAGTAATGCAGCTAAAAAAACCTACCAATATTAAAAATTAACCCAACCTCACCATAATTGTGAAAATAATAATATAAATAAATATGCTATTATAGGCTCACTCGGGAAGTAATGCAGCTAAAAAAAACCTACCAATATTAAAACGTAACCCAACCTAACTACAACTGTGAAAATATCAATATAAATAAATATGATTTTATAAGTTCACTCGAGAGTATGCAGCTAAAAAAACCTACACAAATTAAAACTTAACCCAACCTATCCAAAACTGTGAAAATAACAATATAAATGAATATGCTTTTATAGGCTCACACGGGAAGTAATGCAGCTAAAAAATATCTACCAATATTAAAACTTAACCCAACCTAAACACAACAGTGACAATAAATATAACTATATTTTTTTCTTTGACCATATAATGATGACATTTGGCGAAATATTAAAACAGAGATGGAAACCCTATTATTCATATTTTAATGATTTTTCTGATTTTATTACATGTATTTTCGTACTCCTAATCTGATGAATCCATAATTTATACGAAAATATTACCGGAAGTCGGTCAAATAGACTATTCTAAAATCATGTATTTTTAACTTTTTCGGCCGTAGCTCGAAGAATATTAAAAATAAGAAGTCCCAATTTATAAAATTATATTCTATTTTAATTATCTATTTAATAAAGTTAAAATTATTGAAATTGAATAATTATTGTAGATTTTGATTTTTTACATAACCTATGTTTAATAATTTAAGTTTACATGGCGTAGATAGGAAATAATTAATATAAACTCGTAACGTAAAAAATATTAACTCGATTTTACTCGTTCGTGAACTTTTTCTCAATAACACGGGTAAATAAATTCCGATTTACCAATTGTTATTTCGATATTCAAACCGGAAGTACCATTTCGTAAATCTACGTAATGTATTCGAAATTAAAGAAACTCATTTTTACGAAATTATTTACGATAAAATTCTCCACGATAATGTTTGTTATTAAAAATTTGCGTCGAATTTAAATTTTTCGATTACGTAAATCGATCAAAAAATGACACTATTCAACGATTATTGGTATCGCGTGAATACATATTCAAAAAAGTAAATCATTCATGTTACCCCCGCTGCTCCACTTTACGTTTTCCTTACGGCGAATTTTAATTATTTGAATTTATACAAAATATTAAATATTAAATTTTAACGATAAAAACCCAAAATACTACCAGAAATATTGCCCGTAGATGAAAATGAGTGTGCGCATACTATGTATTCCTAAATATATTTCGGGTAGCTATCCTCATATATATAGATTGGCAAAACAAAATTTCAAATCGAGCATTATTTGAATTTAAGTATACACTTTGTTGAGATTTTTGACGGAAAAAGACTTTTATGGGAAAGAGATTTTGAAAAATTTTGAAAAAAAATCACACCTCAATTTAAAAATATTATTTTCCTATCCATTAACGTCGAGGTGGGAACGGCTCGGCCTGCGGCCTCGGCGTACGAGCCCGCCGCGCACCACCTAATTAAAGTATGTTTAGACGAATATATATATATAGATATATATATATATATATATATATATATATATATATATATATATATATAGGTCTGGGTCTATGGCCCAGTGGGACAACCAGAAGCTAGTAAATCAGATGTCCCGGGTTTGACTCCAGGCAGTTCTTGTTTTTCTCTTGTGTTTATCAAGAACTTAATAACCGATAAATCAAAACACAAGAGAAACAAATGTAACTATTAGTATTGTATTGTCCTGGCCCCATCACAGTTAATTATAATATGTATAAGTCTATGACTTCTAGAGAGGTATATTTGTATCCGCTATTTGTATTGTATTCAATATATATATTTGAGATTTCAATAAATAAATAATATTATATATATTACTAAAACCCATCATTAAATGCATTGTAGAAACCATAGAATTACAAGAACCATAATTAAAAATATTATAGAAATTCTTTTAGCGATAATTAAAATATCAATAAATGTTACCTACTCATAACCAAACTCTATACACTATAGTACATATATGGGGTTTGGTAGTATTAATTATTGTTTTTACAGTGTATATAATTAAAATTAATATACAAATATATGTATTAAATATTTATTATATTTAATCAATTGTAGATTATGATATTGATGGACCGAAATAGAAAACTTATCAGAAAATGTATCGACAATATTTATTCTTTAATAAATATAAGATATAACATATATTTTATTTTATCCATCCGTTATTTAAAATAACAAGATATTTATAATACTAATATTATTCATTATATATATATATAGTTTAATAATATAATTAGCGGAATTAATTAAATTTATAAATGTATTACTTGAATCAGGTTTACCAAACAATATTCTCTAAACTCTAGCTTCAAAAGCTATCAGATTATTCTTCGATTATTGTAGATCGTCCATGTTTCGAATTCATAAAGTAATAACAATAGAATTAGTAGGTTTGTACCTAATTTGTAGATTTTTAATTTTAGTTAGAATTCAATTTTCTAATTATTAAAATAAAATCTAGTTTTACAAAAGCCAACGTCTCTGTGGCCATTCGAATAACATTATTATTTAAATGATATAATATCAGCATACTAGCACTAGAAATTAATAGCAGCATAATATACTTTTAATGGTAACATAATAGCATCATAATAGAACAATGTAATATTTGAGGCCATTTCTGCTATTGTGCTGCTATTATGAGGCTATTACTGTTAGATGGATAGTGTCATCATATCTCCCATAAGAGTACTATAGTTCATGCGACTATTATCATGGACGTTAAGAAATTCATGTTCCAAGGCTGTTTCTTTCCTCGGTATTTAGTCCGAGTATTATTCACCGAGTAAGTTTTGAAACATTGTATTTAATAGATCTGAGATGTATTAGTAATATTACCCATATAGTAAGGTTAACCTTCGTCTACATATACAATACATTACAATTAATAAGATTCATTGATGACAATTTCTCACTCCAAAATAATATTTCAATAGCAATTAATATTTGTATATACTTTATACTCATACAATTGAAAACCAAGTAGGAATTAAATACAATTAAATGATAATATGTAAATAACGATAAATAGTTAAGCTTTACAGTGAATACAAACATAAATGTAGTATGGTAAAAATAATACTTATATTCATTAAATAATTAATATGTATATTATTATATTTTGTATATGTATATAGTATATTCGACCTACCCATTCAATAGTTTATATAATTATGATAACTCATTTGTCAAAATTACTCCTTCTCAAATTTATTGTTAGTAAACTGCAGTATGGGTTAGTAAATAACCTTAATAACGTGTTGCTTTCAAATAAATAATAAAATATCTTTTAAATCTCTCCATAGTATGATATATAAAAATAGGGATATAAACCCTATAGGGGTCATACAGGGGTAATGTAGGGGTCATATAGGGTAATATATAGGGTCATATTAATTGACGAAAATATTAATTGGAAAATGCAAATAAATAATATTAAAAATAAACTTTACTATGGACTTAGTTTACTACATAGATATAAATATAAATTTAATATTAATACTTTATTTATGCTATATTTTTCTTTTTTCATATTCATATTAATTATTGTTCTATTATATGGGGAAGTACTTAGTAAGTACTACTTACCATAGATATAAAATTCATTCAAATTTTACAAAATAAATGTATGAGAGCAATATATAAACTTGATAATACAACTAATATTGATTACATTTTTTTAAGACATAATATACTTAAATTTACAGATATAATAAATATATTTATTTATAAATATATGTTTAGAATATATAACAAGCATTATTTGCATAGTTCAATTTGTAAGTTATTTACCTATAATCGCTCCTTATATACTTTTCGGTTAAATAGAACATTCTTAATACCAAAAATAAGATTTGATCATGAACATTTTAGTATTCGTTACAAAGGCGCATATTTATGGAATTCTTTAAATACACCGATATTACATTATCTTTAACGAATTTGAATACTTTTACAATGCATATTAAAAATATGCTTTTAAATAATTATATCTAATCATTTACACCTTATCTGAATTGTATTTTATTTACATGATCATCTTTTCTTCTTTTTAGCTCTTTTAAATTGTTCGTTAAATATTTAAATATTTTTTATCTTTGTAGCCTTACTTTGGTCTTTCGTTTTCTTTGATTTTTTATAGTTTAACTTATTTATTATTTTAGTAGCTTTTTACATTTTTAAATACTTATCATATATTTTTTTACACTATAGTGTGCCAATAATACATAAAATACAATACATTAAAGTAATAATTAGTACAGACAAGTGTATAACGTGGCGAAAATGAATATATTTTTAGTTCAGATATAATGAACAAGGATGTACTTCTTTAGTTTATATTTGAAGGTTGTCGCTGATATGTAATAATAATGGTTTTGGGGAATGAGGGAGTTGGTTCCAAAGGAGGCTAGCGCAAACAGAGTAGAAGTTGATAGGAAGTTAAGTTGTGATCGTAAGTAAATTATACTTGTAGTGTAGTCAGTAATTTTATTCGGTAGATTAGTATAAGTTATCTGTTAGTTAAACGGTCGATGGTTGTGAAGTATTTATAGTGAGACGAAAGTAGTATAGGTATGCAATAGTATAGTCGAGACATAATTAAAGTATGGGGTAATAGTTATTCCGGTGGATGTTGTGATGTAAGAATATATGTTGTTTATATTGAATAAATAGTGGACTGTGTAGGCTTTTAAGGTTGATATTTGTTTATCAAATTTTAATGTATTATTATGATGGATACCTAAATATGTTGTTGTTGTAGTAGAATAATGGATTATGGTATGGCCTATGTACATTTATGGGAATATTGTGGTGGAAAGGGGTCTTACTAGGGTTAAGTAGCAAATAGTTGTTGATGCACCATCATATGAATATATTCATAATTTGTTTATTATAATACATAATAAATATATAAACAAAGTTGTATATATATATATATATATATATATATATTAATTACATACATAATAATCTTTTCGTAACTAATATTTTAAACATTAAAACTTATAATATTATTTTTATAAAATAATTTTATATTTGTGTATTCTAAATGTTCTCTAAAATAATAATATCACCACGTGACTCTCACAATACTATACCGTGTATATGTGTTTGTAATGTTCACGTTATATATAGTATTAGAGGTAAGTATTCCCGGTATATACAAGAAAGGAGATAAAAAAGAATGTGGGAATTATCGAACTATTGCCTTAATCACACATGCTAGCAAAATACTTCTGAGAGTTCTACAAAAAAGACTGGAGGCCTTCCTTATCCCTGAACTACCGATCGAACAAGCCGGGTTCCGAAGAGGTAGAGGAACTAGAGACTACCTATCAAACCTGAGATGGCTGATGGAAAGAGCTAGGGATAATCAAAGAGAACTATTCATGTGTTTTATTGACTACAAGAAGACATTTGACTGTGTAGACCATCAACGATTATGGAACACTCTCAAAGGTATGGGAGTACCTGAACATTTGATTGTCATGCTTAGTAACTTATATACAAATCAGGAAGCGACTATAAGGACAGAGTATGGAGAGACAGGCTACATACCGATTGGTAAAGGAGTACGCCAGGGTTGCATTCTATCTCCATTGCTATTCAACATCTATGCATAAAAGATAATGCGAGAGGCTCTAGATAAGTGGGACAAAGGCATTGGCATAGGTGGAAGGAAATTATCAAACCTGAGATATGCGGATGACACCACATTGATAGCCGGTAATAGAGAGGACCTTATAGAACTTATAGAAAAAGTCAAATCGTCGAGTGAGAAAGCTGGGTTATAACTAAATGTCAATACAACTAAGGTGATGGCAACAGGAGAACTAGATTCTATAATAGTTGATGGCGGAAATATAGAAGTAGTTGAAAGATTTGTCTTCCTGGGAGCCTTGATAACAAGTGACGGACAAATAGATATGGAATTACGCAGACGAATTGCAATAGGAAAAAATGCAATGGGGAGTCTGAGGAACATTTTTAAAGATAGAGATTTAAGACTCGCCACAAAAGTAAAAATTGTACAGACACTTATTTTCCCGATTATTCTATACGGTGCAGAAACATGGACTCTAAAGAAGAAGGAAAGAGCAAAAATCGATGCTTTCGAAATGTGGTGTTGGAGAAACCTGCTTGGAGTGACCTATATAGATAGGAAGACAAATATAGAAATCATTGCCAGCATAAACCCAAAAAAACGCTAGAGGCAGAAATTGTCAAACTTGCCTTATCATACTTCGGACACGTGGTGAGAGCGGACTCGATGGAGCTACAGCTGATGCTAGGAAAGATGGATGGTCAACGGCGAAGGGGTAGGCCACACATAACGTGGCTGAACAATGTGCAGAATTATATAGCCAACGACAACATCATGAAGATACTAGCAGCAGCCAGAAATAGAGTGATATGGAGAGGAACTGTCATGGACGTCGCCAGGGGTCGGTTACGACTCGACGGGACAAGGTAACAAGGTA
Source organism: Osedax fenrisi (assembly GCA_964019155.1). NCBI lineage: Eukaryota > Metazoa > Annelida > Polychaeta > Sabellida > Siboglinidae > Osedax > Osedax fenrisi. The sequence continues at coordinate 639,113 of OZ025246.1, read as the reverse complement.
TTCCCGGTATTAGTAAACGGCTTGTACGCATGCGATTACTATAAATAACGTTAATTAAAATAATTAAACCAATTAGTTAATTGTTTTATTTGCAAAAATAAAAATATTTAAATTTCATTAAATAATTGTTTTATTGTTATTTATTTAAATCATAACATTTATACATAACATATACACAATACGTATATTATACGAATATTTAATAGTAAATCAAGCATGGAATATTTATTATGTTAGTTAACCTTACATATGACTTATATTACTAAAGTAAATATACATAATATATACATTTATGGAACATAGACTATAATTCTATATGATATTATGTATAGACATGTTTGTTGTATCGTTACTGTGCGATATTTGTAGTGATTAGTGATCTCTATTTATTAATAGAGATAAATGATATATATCAGGGTGTACATAGGGTGGAAATAGGGTGGAAATAGGGTACTGATAGGGTACTGATAGGGTATGTTATATTTGTAATTAAAGATACCTATGTAATATTTTAATTATAACTATTGTTTCATTCTTTTGTAGTAACGCGTTGTGTAGAGTATATTATATTTCATATTTAGATGTATACATACATATTGATCGGTGCTTTAATGCATGATATATATATATATATAATGAATGGTAATGCAATAGGTTCAGGGTAAACAGCGTACACTAGATATGTTCAATATATGTCAGTTAAATATGTGTGCACATATGTCAGTTAAATATGTGTGCACATATGCCAGTTAAATATGTGTGCACATATGTCAGTTAAATATGTGTTCACATATGTCAGTTAAATATGTGTGCATATATGTCAGTTAAATATGTGTGCAGATATGTCAATTAAATATGAATATTAGATATGCGATTACGAATGTTATTTGCAGGGAAATATAACGAATAGGTACAATGGTTAACTGAGTGAGGAGATTTAAATCATAAAGGTAAATATTACTTATAGTATTCCGAGATGTATACTAGTTAACGTGCTTTTATCGTGCTAGTCGACTCGATAATTCGGCATTATTTACCACGTGATCGTCAATCTAGACATCTCGTACATCGTAGTAATGGCAGATGTATTAGTCATAGTAGCATATGTATTAGTCATAGTAGCAGATGTATTAGTCATAGTAGTTTATGTATTAGTCATAGTAGTATATGTATTAGTCATAGTAATATATGTGTAGGATAAGTACAGAATAAGTAATATAATATGCTCATTATATAGATAATATATATATATATATATATATATATATATATATATATATATATATATATATATTAATAATAAAAATACATAAATTATAAGTATTATACAATGATTACATGTTAATTAATAATTAAAGTATTGTTAATTACTGTATACGTATTACATTGACTCTTTATATTGAAAAATTAGCATTAATGCTGGAGTATTGTTTAATGAATAAATAATTATAAAATATATTACCATATATATATAAATTATTGATTAATAAGATAAATCTAGGTGAAAATGTATAGTAATTATATTCATATACAATTTAATGTATAGATTTTAATATTATACATATACGTAACTTAACGACCGTGCGTGTCACATTTGACACGGCATGTGTCACATTTGACACGGCGTGAGTGTCACATTTGACACTGCGTGTGTCACTATAGTGTAACCCTAGCTACGATTCACAGTGGCAGTTATCGTAGCCTGCGTAGTTGTGCTGATGTTCGCTATCTGTGCTAAACCTAAACAAGAACAACCTGACGTCATTATCAAAACAGTTAATGAGGATAATGAACCGAAAAAGAAAAAGAAAAAATATGAGAACAGGTTAAAATCTCCTAATATTAATCATAGTACAGTATTTATGTATCCAACTTGTACTTGTATTGTAGTTTGTATATGTTTACCCTGTAGCGATAATGATGAATATATTATTACATATTTAATAACAATAGAATTAGTATATTACATTTAATATTAACACATTAACATACATTAACTATTTATATTAATTACTATTTTATGTATCGACATTATTGCCTATATATTTATATATATATATATATATATATATATATATATATATAGGCAATAATGTCGTGCACATAATACTGTCATAATACTAGTATACGTCAAATAAAATAAATTATATAAAATTATTAAATAATAGATTATAGAAATATAATATATAAAATATATTATTTGACAAATGAGACCAATTAGTACTATTATTATGTTGTTATTTTGTATTTTTATGAGTTCTTTCAAACTATCTAAGAACTTAGATATAGTTTTTTTATACTTATAACGAAATTTCTCTAATGTCTAACGTCCCTTCGAAACTTCTATCATTTTAAAGCAATCATTTTTTAACAAAACCAGTTTATTTTATATACACAAATATATCAGTACACTTCGTAGTGTTTTAAGACTTATTTCATAGGCCCTGAAGATATTTGAACTTTGCCCTATAGCGTATAGTATACTGCATGTATATCTGACGCCTTATAAGGTGGTATTCACAATATCCTTATGATGTAACTTTCCGTGCGTATAATATAACATGTTCTATTCTTGACATACACAATTATAACATATATGTATTTGTAATCTGTTTTTTTGTAGTGTGAAAATGTTCTCACAGTATTTACAGAATGTTACGATTCACCCGTGTGGTTCATATTCTTCTGAGATTCCCATTCAGTTAAATTATTATCAATATTACTTGTACTTATCATTATAATTAGATTTACTTATCGACATAATATATATATATATATATACATTGAATAGTTCCTCAGAAGATTCTTACGACAACAAAAAAAGAAAATCCAAGAAAAGAAGAAACAAAAAACAAAACTCTGACAGAAACGCCCAACAATATAACCCCCAATCCCAACCGCCACCACCCCCTACCCCCGCACCGGCACCCGCTCCAGCCCCACAAGCATCGCCCCTACAATCCGGTATGTATAGCGATGCGTCATCCATGTTGGGTAGCGGTCTATCCCCTAGCGCTATGATGTTGGTGAGCCCCATGGGGCAACAACAGATGATCGGTATGTCACCCTCGATGGGCGGTATGCAGGCAGGTATGATGGGGGCGTCACCCATGATGGGCGGTATGCAGATGGGGGCGTCACCCATGATGGGAGGTCAGCCTATGATGGGAGGTATAATGGGAGGTCAGCCCATGATGGGAGGTCAACCTATGATGGGAGGTATGATGGGAGGTCAGCCTATGATGGGAGGTATGCAGATGGGCGGTATGATGCAACAACAGCCGATGATGGCTGTACAACCGCAGATGGGAGGCATGCCGTTGATGTCCAGTAACTCGGTGATTATGTACTGATTGAGTTCTCGAAAGGTTCCCATTTAAAATATATTTTGTTTACAATTAATGTACACATATATTTTTAATTTAATTATTTGTAGGACGGGACGGACTATTGGTGAATGGAAGGGTCGTCGGAAAATGTATCGAACAATTTATTTGTTAATAAATATAAGATATAAATTCGGCTTCATAATTTTATATAATTGTAAATATATTAATCATAAATATGTACACCTTAATTATTCCTTATTAATACCTTATTAATATTCATAAATCTACAATTATATGTCCTTATTATTATACTCACTGGTATTACATTTTTTCTGCCACAAATATATTATCACCACTTACTTAAAACTATATATATATATATGTATTATATATATATATATATTATTCGGAAAACCTCATTTACTTGAATACAGTAGTTATTATAGCTCATTGATTCTACTAATTACATTTATCTCAACCATACTCATTTAATAATCGTATATTCTGTATTTTCTTTCCTGTAACTAACTAAAGAATTGTTCACTTAATTCTGACAATTAACTATATTTAATTACTATCGACAATTTTACTAATTTGATAACCCATCTGTTCTAATGATCATTAGTTCTAATGATATTAATTTGTTGTTATAATAAAATTAAACTGTGTTAGCTTCTATTAAATAATATTACCGTAACTATGTATACACCTTTGATTGCAAGATAATATGTTTAATAATGTAACTATTGTTTGTATACCTTATTGTTTGGCATTCTAATGCCTGGTTTAACAATTTATATATTATTAAGACAAAATGTCTAGAAATTCTTTATTAGAAAAATTGATAGACACGTATATATTATTTAAATGGTTTAAAGGTTCCTGAAATATCATACTTTACATAGATGGCAACTTTCTATCTCTTCATTATATTTGTTATATTACTTATGTATTTCTATAATGTAGACATATGTATATATCTTTACTATAAAACCATGGTTTTATATATATGCATGTATATGAAAACCCTAACAATAATGTTATATTATAAATTATACATGTCAGATGATGTAATATATTACATTATCTGCCATGTGCATGTATTAATATAGTCTACAATTTATATTGTTAGTCATAAATAATATCGGTAATTAGAATTTATTTCCCTAATTATTACATTATTGATCTTATTTGCTATATACATTATTTAATTAATCTCTATTTTATAAATCCTATATTAATATTATATTATATATATATATATATATATATATATATATATATATATATATATTATAGTATAGTATAGTTATAATAAATGCACCATATTACTTAACTTTCCAACAACACAATATTAAAATATTCGCTCTTTGTACTATGATCAACTAGATTATTTTATATTTATTAATTATCGAACATGTATGTATACTATAATTAATATTAATTAATTAAATATTACTTACTTTAATGTGTTAATGATAAATATAAGTGTACATATAAAGTATTGGTATCATACAACTAATCGGTGAGTAGTTCAGAAAATAATTAGCATATTATTGTATAATACAAGGGTATTATAATATAAGAAATATTATTAGTATTGACATATAAAATAGATGACTGCCCATTTGGTGTGCAGTACAAGTACTATTACTGCAACACGTATGCGTTTATTGGAAATGGCCTACTTAACTAGAAGTATAGGAGATTGATCAATATATTATGTAGTATACCTATAGGACCTATGTAAACTGTGATATGTTTCTCCCTAATCATCATATATAACATTGATATATCGTATCCAGGTTCACTCAGTAAAATAACCTAGTCATTTATTCATGTAAGATATTTAGTCATTTATTTGGTATAATACGACTAACCAGGCTAGTCATTTTGTATAGACAAGCTAGTCATTTCAAAACAAATAATACTAGGTAAGCTAGTCATTATAAAATAAATATTAAATATAATATAATTATAAATACCAGTTAATTATAAATTATATTACACGTATTGTTACGGTTAGTGGTTTATATGTATATAGTTAGGAGTTAAAATATATAACTAATTTATTTAAAATCTTTGATAATATTTCGACATGTTTTACATAACATTATAGGAATATATTATAAGGTAGGCTCTTCTAATATCCATCGATATTTTATTAAATAATACATATAAATTTATATAATAATATATAAATAGACTTGTGACTATCTATATAATATATATATATATATATATATATATATATATATATATATATATATATATATATATATATATATATATATATCGTATAAGATAGAAAATGTAGTTTTATATTTAACTTATATTTCGAGCACATATAACAACGATATTATGATCCTCATTGAATAATAGTACTAGATATTAATACATAGTATTGCATGTGTTAAAGTGCATTACATATGTATATATCGCAAACGGAATATATGTACAAAGCATTATAGAATAAGATATATGAATACTATATACATTACAGTAGTATATATTTAAATATAATTATTAAAATCTCATTACTATGATTCTCATTAACAACGAGTTTTATATTTGTTTATAATGATACTAATTCTAGAATTGTGATTTTGAAATTATATCTTCTATAGACATTATAGAGAATTAAAGTAGTAGGTTTAACTGATATATATATATATATATATATATATATATATATATATATATATATATATATGAATTAATGAATGAATTGGTTTATTTAAAAACACCGAATTTAGCGGGAGCCATCACTGATGTATAACGTCATAAAACAAATAAACAAAATAAAACGAATTGATTCTAAAAATGTTAGTTAAGACAAAAATATTACAATATATAAAAAGGTATACCTTATACCTTATAATATATTATACAGAGTTTAAATGATTTTTCAATTTAATTTGTAAAACAATAAGATGATTGTATCTTGCGTAGATCATATGTAATATATTTCATGTATAGGGGAAAGTCCCCGATTACCGACCCCCTCCTAATACCGACCCCCTCTCGTATATCAGTAACAATAAGAGATATCAAAAAATAATATATACATGAACTGTTAGTAATTTAATGATAAATATGAAAAGGTATTTTTTTTTTTTAAATATTTAATCCTACAATTGTTATTTGATAAAATGTAATATTCTGTTTTATTTTATTTAATATTTGAATAATAACTTTTTTTAAATCATTGTAAATACTTTATTAATTAAAAGAAAACTTGATTTTGTACATAATATTGTAGAACAATAAAATGTTTATAACTATTATAAAAATAATTGAATTTGAATAACTATTAACCAATATATCTTAATTATAGCAACCCATATTATTTTCCTATTACCGACCCCCTAAATTACCCTAATACCGACCCCATGTGATTTATAATATCCAATCAAAATAGATTCGTATTTTACTTTAAAATATGTCGTAAGTTGTTTATGTATCATTGATATAGATTTAGGATTCATAATTCCAGTTGATTATATACATACTTATTAATAAATAAATATTAAATTATAATATACAATATTTTAATATAATTACTATAAAGTTTAAATTTAAATTTAATATTACTATTAAAACATAAATTCAATTAAAAATAAATTACGTCATGTTATAATTAATTATAGTTATGTATATCTACTCTTTTTATTGGATATTATAATACTACAATTATTTATACTACGATTATATTAGGGGGTCGGTAATAGGGGAAGGGGTCGGTATTAGGCACATGTTTCCGATTACCGACCCCCCTGTTTATTCGTGTAAATATAATGATATCAAAAATTTAAAATAGCCACTTTATTCATTGCCATAATATTACCCTAATTACAAAATTTCAATTAAATATAACCTATATATAAATACCTAAATACTACAACACCGATTACATAATCTAATATGATAAAAATGATCATCTATGATCGCTAAGTTATGTTGTAATTAATTTGTTAATTAGAAATGATTTTGATTATATATCAAATATCCTACCAAATGTCATTGATCTTAATTAACAGTATCGTATTATAATTAGACATATGAATTATTAAGACTAACAAATGTAACATATCCTAAATAATAATCCACTTTGTAATAATGACTATTTCAATAATAAGTTATACGTGATCAACGATATATAATACTTTGATTGTAAATAGATAATTGTAATCCGTAAAGTAAAGATTATATGCATTCCGAATATCGCAAAATCCTATTAGCATATACTAAAGTAGGTACCTAATATCCACTATGTATATAATTCATATATAGGATATATATATATATATATATATATATATTTATAAAGTACAATTCATAATATCTATATATTTATTAACAACAAATATTTTTGATATGTTTTCTGTTCCATTAATTTCCACAAGATCGTTTTATCTACAATTATTTGTATATAACATATTAATTAATTCATTTTAATTTATAATAATACATATAAATTAATCTATATATATATATATATATATATATATATAAAACACATACAGCTTTCGAATATAATATGTTATATTTATATATAAAATGTTGTATTCTAATACAACATATTGTATTATTTATAATTGTTAAATTCATATTTTAATAAGCATAAATATTCATATACCATCTATAGATAATATATGAATTCTTAAAACTCTTATAAGTTTATACAAATAGTATTAAGATACATATATCAACATTCAAGTAAGAACATATAGGCAAGTGTAATGTTATTATTTTTTATATTATTTGGAAAATAATCTATAGTAATTTCGTTTATCTACTAAATATGTTTGTTTAATAAGTATTTAATTTATATTTTAATGCTGTATATATATATTGAATTTTATTGGATTAAATTGAATTATAATGTTCACAAAAAAGGCATACACCCCACGCGAAATAAAATATAAACATAGTAGGTATACCTTATACGTGTACATATATATATATATATATATATATATATATATATTTCTATATATAGTTATAGTGATAATTATATATACTTATATACCTACGATTCTTAAAGTTATATCATTTGAGAAGTATAGTTTTTGTTGGTAATTAATAGAGTAGCGATGCGGGAGGCAATACATGAGAGTAGATAGAGGGTAGATAGAGGGTAGATAGAGGGTAGATAGAGGGTAGATAGAGGGTAGATAGAGGGTAGGTAGTGGGTAGGTAGAGGGTAGATAGAGGGTAGGTAGAGGATAGATAGAGGGTAGATAGAGGGTAGATAGAGGGTAGATAGAGGGTAGATAGAGGGTAGATAGAGGGTAGGTAGAGGGTAGGTAGAGGGTAGATAGAGGGTAGATAGAGGGTAGGTAGAGGGTAGATAGATGGTAGATAGAGGGTAGGTAGAGGGTAGATAGAGGGTAGATAGAGGGTAGATAGAGGGTAGATAGAGGGTAGATAGAGGGTAGATAGAGGGTAGATAGAGGGTAGGTAGAGGGTAGATAGAGGGTAGATAGAGGGTAGGTAGAGGGTATATAGAGGGTAGGTAGAGGTTAGATAGAGGGTAGATAGAGGTTAGATAGAGGGTAGGTAGAGGGTAGATAGAGGGTAGATAGAGGGTAGATAGAGGGTAGATAGAGGGTAGATAGAGGGTAGATAGAGGGTAGATAGAGGGTAGATAGATGGTAGATAGAGGGTAGATAGAGGGTAGATAGAGGGTAGATAGAGGGTAGATAGAGGGTAGATAGAGGGTAGATAGAGGGTAGATAGAGGGTAGATAGAGGGTAGATAGAGGGTAGATAGAGGGTAGATAGAGGGTAGATAGAGGGTAGATAGAGGGTAGATAGAGGGTAGATAGAGGGTAGATAGAGGGTAGGTAGAGGGTAGATAGAGGGTAGATAGAGGGTAGGTAGAGGGTATATAGAGGGTAGGTAGAGGTTAGATAGAGGGTAGATAGAGGGTAGATAGAGGGTAGGTAGAGGGTAGATAGAGGGTAGATAGAGGGTAGATAGAGGGTAGATAGAGGGTAGATAGAGGGTAGATAGAGGGTAGATAGAGGGTAGATAGAGGGTAGGTAGAGGGTAGATAGAGGGTAGATAGAGGGTAGATAGAGGGTAGGTAGAGGGTATATAGAGGGTAGGTAGAGGTTAGATAGAGGGTAGATAGAGGTTAGATAGAGGGTAGGTAGAGGGTAGATAGAGGGTAGATAGAGGGTAGATAGAGGGTAGATAGAGGGTAGATAGAGGGTAGATAGAGGGTAGATAGAGGGTAGATAGAGGGTAGGTAGAGGATAGATAGGAAGTTGTATAGGAGGTTGGAGTCTTAGAGAAGTAAACGGGTGTAAAGTATATATTCGTTTATAAATTAATATGATAATATTTATAAGTGAGCGTTTATTAAATTAAGTAAATTAGGGTACGATTGATTAGATAGTGTAAGCTCGCTACCGATAAGGTAACGCTAAGTATATTATCATTAGTACATTATGATTAGTACATTATCTTTCTATTATAGGATGCATTGTTTACTTGTTATATAATTATATTATATTGTATTCGTATGAATTGAAATGTGTTCATTATTTATTTATAGTGTATAAGTAAAATAAATAGTATTCATTCATTCAATCAATAATAGAGTAATTAATTATACGATAGAGAGAGGAATTGTGTGATGAATATGAATAAGAATTCCAGAGAAAAGTTAATATTTTACACAAATAGGGAACCAATTAATGTTTTAGTTTTAGTTTTAATATGAGGAAGAGTGGGTCGAAATCTTCTGAATTTATAAAGATGAAAATAGCTGATATCTTAATAAAAGAATATTTATCCTAAAATATAAGGAATTCCTAAGAAACATTAATGTTCTAAATAACATCGAGATATGTTCATGTGGGAGTTTTAGTTATAGCATTATATTTAAAATTAAATGTAGTAAAGGGGGCGCGGATAAATTTAATACAGTATATATACTATTATACTATACTTACCATATAAACTATAGTTTTGAAATAGTTAAAGAGTTAAATTATTAGATATTATCCGATCAGTAATATATCTACATAATAATGTAATAGATTATGCATACAATGTCGATTATGTTGTGGTAGAAACGTGTGTAAGTATATTATTAGCATATATGTGATATGAGATTATTAGAATTTTATATTTTAAGATAGTAATTGCATATTATGAAATATATCTAGATAATCATTCGGGAACACAGAATAGTATAAGAATGTATAACATCGAAATAATAGTAATATATACAAACAACGTAATAAGATAAGTAAGATTTAAACATGTTAGAACGTTATCACAAATGCCTGCCATATGTTGTGTAGTGAATATAGAGAGTTAGGACAATATGAACAAACAAAGTGACATAAACAGTAATATAACAAATAGACGAATATAAAATAATATATTTATAATTATTTATAAATGTAATAGTACAAATAGTACACATATATGTGATGGCATGTGAAAAGAAACACAAAATATGAAAATTAGAAAATAAAAAAGATAAATAATTAATAGATATGAAGCCGATTTAATAAAACTGTATGTTTTATTTGATTAAAAGTTGCATAAATTAAGTAGTATAATAAGGATGCATATAAATGAAGAATATAAGTAATATTAAATAAAGTTGAGTGACCTAAATAAAAAACACTTTAAAGTAGACATATTAATTTACTTAGTAAACTAAGTTATCTAACGATAACACCCTTAAGGGTATGTAAATTTACATAATTCTACTAATAATGGGTAACTAGAAGTTAGGTCGATACTATGTCATTATGTTTCGGCAGATACTCTCTACTAGTAATTATTGCGAGTTTAGACTAGATATATACTTGTTATACTTAATAATTAGAAATTATGTTTAGTATTATAGAAAATATGTAATCAAACAAATATTTAAACATGGAGGGATGAACTAGATCAGAAAGAGATATTAATTTGTTATTTTAAAAGAATTTAAAAAGGATTGAGAAGGGAGGGGTGTGAAATAGTAAAGTAAAATATGAATGAGGGGAGTATTCAATGTAGTATGATAGTAGTTTGTATGAACATAGTGGATATCATGATGTTAACCTTTTACTAAAGGTATTAAATAAGATAAGTGTATAATAGCTTCAGATGAAGAAGTAACATTCTTTGTATAAACTTTCATTTTCGGGGAGAGAAGTTATTTTTAATAGTAAATACGATACGGGAAATGTATTATATTATATTAGATTTAGTAGTATAACATGTAGATCTGTCGAGGAAAATAGAGTTAAATGGTAATTTTTACGTTCAGTTATAAAAAGGGGTAAGGGAAGAGTAGTAAAGGAATAAGGGTGGACAGTATACTTAATATTAGTTATACAGAGGGTATACTTTATAGCTTGAGATTAACGTTATACATAGGAGTTAGGTGTGATTAATTGAAGTATTGAAGTATCAAATATAGCGACTAGGTTGGAAATGTGTTGTGAGGTTTATTCTTAATACAAATATTAATCGGCATTTAATGAATGGATGTTGATATTCTTTAGCTGACGAATATAATCAAGGATTATTTTATTAGATAGAAAACTAAAATTGATATCGAAATATATCAATAATTAATCAGAGATGTTCAATTTCAAGTCTTCACATATTTATGAACAGTAAATCGGTATGGAGGAATATAAATAAGCTCATGGTATTTCTAATAATATTGGTGGAGAGTTAAAGCCCATTTAAAGGTAGGGAATTTGTTAGATTTTTTAATTGGGAATGAAGAGTAGAATAGGACAATGAATTATAATTAAAACCACCAATAATAATTATATCAGCCTTGGTTGAATTAAGAGGTATAACACAGGTCTGAAAAGTCATTAAAGTAATCAACTATTGGGTATCGATATACAACTATTTATGCGTTATGTTAGGTTAAGGGTGTAGAAATGTTGCTCATAAGATGGTCAGTGATTACAACTATTTATGCGTTACATTAGGTTAAGGGTGCAGAAATGTTGCTCATAAGATGGTCAGTGATTACAACTATTTATGCGTTATGTTAGGTTAAGGGTGCAGAAATGTTGCTCATAAGATGGTCAGTTATTATAAGAATGTGCATGTATCCTTGTGGAGATAGGGGTGATTTCAATAGAAATCCAAATCTACGGAAGAGCTCATCTGTAAACTAGCTTATAATATTAACCGTATATTAACCCATTGAACACGTAGATAATCAGTACATGACATAAGATCTTGACGGCATCAGAGGCATTCCCATCTGCTGCTGAGGAGGCTGCATCATAGGTCTCATACCCGGCATACCCTGCATACCTTGCATCATCTGTTGGCCATGCATCATTGGCATCCCCTGCATCATGGGCTGCCCTGGCATCATGGGCATACCGCCTCCCATCATGGGAGAACACTGCATCATGGGAGAACCGGACATCATAGGTGACCCGGGCATCATCGGTGACCCGGGCATCATCGGTGACATGAAGGGAGATCCCTGATTCATCGCCATAGCAGACGGAGACATACTGGCCAGCATCATAGAAGAGTGAGTCATACCTCCACCACCACCGAACATAGAAGATCCGGAGCTGTGGATCTGTGACGGCTGTCCTGTTAACGGATACGGCTGCTGCTGCTGCTGGTATTGTTGTTGCGGGGGTGGGGGTGGGGGTGGGGGTTGGTGGTACTGAGGTTGATGCGGTGAGGGTGCTCGCGAGTTGGTGGACAGCATCGTGTGTTGAGATGGGTAGTTGTACTGCGAGTAAGCCGTCGAGTACACGCCGGATATCTCGTCTTTCTCTTTTGGTCGCTTCGGTTTCGTCATGGCTTGGATATACTCGTCGCTACTGCTCAAGCGAACGGTTTTATTATTATTAGGATTGTGGTTATATATATATATATATATATGTATATATATGATAGTAAATATGATGATTATAATGATGAAAATGATAATGATAATGCTATTATTCGAGTGAATAATATTATTATTCGTATACTGATTATATATATATATATATATATAATTTAGTGTGATGGTGAAATGTATGATGGTAATGATGATGAAGAGAAGAGATTAGAGAAGAAAACCATAAGTGATAATTGTGTTAATAAGTAATCTTATTTTATGGATACGATTTGAAAGCGGTTTTGTTTATAGAGGAAATAAGATCGTTAATTTAAGGTTATTAATACACATTCAATGAGCAGACATGACAAAAGCCCAGTAAATGTATAATATGATAAGTGCACAGTTTATCTAATTGATTAAATCACATTTATGTGATCACGTAAAATCAATCATCTTAGTAAGGGTCATTTGAATCATTTAAATGGAAGGTAGGGAATTATGTAAGTATTGTCAATATTGAGAATGGAAAGGGAGGATACGTATTATTTGCGACTATTCTTAATTTTAGATAAGGCTACTTTTGTAATGATTGATATTTTTAAATAAAATAAAAGGAAGGGGACTAAAAGAGAGGGATTCATTAAATATAGTATTAATATGTTGGTACAATTGTTTTATGTGAAGATATGAATGGGTTGGATCAATATTATATGACGTATTTATTTCAAACAATGGTTAAGATTGGGATATTATTAAGAAGGTGTAGGCAGTATGCATATGGCTGTAGGATAATATGTATACAAATTAATGAGAATATCACAAATATAAGTTTATTATGAAGAAAGTGTCAAAAATGATTAGTAGATCTTTTAGTTAGGTTGCAATTTTTCATATTATTGACTAGTTATTTAGTGTAGAGTTTATGAAATAGTTGTGTGTTATTGAATAATGACTATAGAGCTCAATGATTAAGAGTATTAACCTAAACTAAGTCTTAACTTAAGACTAATTTGGTTAAGTGGATATATTGTCGGCGTTTAGTGCCGAAGAACTAATGTATTATATCCAGACCTCATATAACCTATAGCCAGAGGTTATAGGAGGTATTGATTATAGCCACTTTCTCATGATATATAGGTATTAGTAAATATATATTATTGCCGAGTTAAAAGGTGGGGGGGTTATAGGTGTACTGGACTAAACTAGTTGCTTGGGAGTTTAGTGGTATAGTTCACAGATATATTAAAATCATCCAGTATTATATTAGGGTAACATTTATACATCGTAGAGTTATAGAATTCTTTGAAAAATATGGTAATGATTTAATGAGTGTGAATCAAAAATAGAATAAAAGTATATATCCAATTAAATAAAAGTATATATCCTCAATGATTTAATATTGTGAAGATTTTATATAATCAATGCGGATATATATATACCTATAGGTAGGGATGATTTATAGTATATACCTATGCACGTTACTATTATGAGCTGGATCAATGGAGGCATATAACTGATATATTGAAGTGTTGACTCAACACAGTTGAGTGAGATTAAGCTATAGTAGAGTAGTGTATCTGTGTATCTATATAATATCTCAGTGATAACAGCATATATGTTATAATTAACTCACGATCCCTCAGAAAAATTCCTCTATACCATTTACCTCTATTTGATATCGACATAATAAGAAAATATAACTATAGTTATCTTTTCAAACGGAATTAGGACGCATAATTGTTCTACTATAGGAATTATTCGTTATGTCCTTTATTACAATAATAACTACAGTATAAATAACAGTAATACTCTGAGAACAATAAATGTATCTGATGAGTAAAATATAATATAAAAAGTAAATCAAAGCCATAAAATGCATACAAATGTGTCATCATATGTCATTAGTTAAACGATTAATGTATAATATATTATTATTTTCTCGTATATGAAATTAATAATTAAATATAAAAATTATATACGCTTATGTTGTATGTAAGCTAACCTCTAATATATTAACGTATTACTTTCCAATTAATGAATTAAAATTGCTAATAAATATAATCATGTATGAATTATTAAATGAATAGCAATTATTCATTAATTCGAGTTATACTTATAACTATTATTCAATAGATGTATCGCAAACATTTTGAATATGATAGAACACCAGGATATGTAAGATGTATTGTATTCAGGGTGTAGTTTTTGTAGCAGAACAGTTGATCTGATGTACGGAGTTTTGTCGCATACTATACATGGTCACGATACACAATATAAGTATATAAGTATATAGGTATTTTAATAATTTGAAATTAAAATCAAAATTGTTTTTAAATGATTTATGTTGGAGGAGTCCTTTCATCCCATTCAGAAATATAGCTAATATGCCTTCGTATCCGCTCTCGTGTTAATACACCCATGTTTTTGAATAAAATCGATAACTATTGTATACTCAATCATAAAATATCATGTATACTATTATAAGACTTATTTTAATGCTTGAACCCGCGACGCGGGTCCCGCGTCCAACTGATTTTGTGACTGACGCCTTATCAAAATGAGCCACATAGGTAGTTATAATATATATATATTATTATTGATTGTATTAAATCTGTATTCATGTCCTATTTATATTATTGTATTCAAATATGGGGTCAGGCGTATAAATCAAATACTAATTATATTAATGTTTTACAAAGCCCTTCAAATTATTTATAAGATAAATCGTTTTGAAAATATTGATTATATTTATACAAAATTAAATATCCTAAAGTTCAATGACTTGAAAAAAGTATATATGTTAAATTATATGTATAAAGCATTTCATAATAAGTTACCTAATATTG
>OZ025246.1:573104-618104 GCA_964019155.1 Osedax fenrisi | reverse complement strand
TGGTCCGAGTTTTCTTATAAAGTGGTCCGAGTTTACTTCAAAAAGGTCACAGTTTACCTGGTCCGATTTTACCGTTACCCGTTAAGTACGTTAGTCTTAGAGGAATTAATTAGTAGTGTATTTGAGAGAGGCGCCATAATCTCATGCATTTAATACACTCGAGTAATTAAGAGTTAATGGTATTATGAGAATTTATAGGTAAAAGGTAAACAGTTGACTATCATCAGCAAAAATATAGTAGATATATTTAGAAAGTTTTTAATTATATCAGCAATAGGGCATATATACATTATAATGATAATTATTGTTTACAATCTTATGCAATTCTATATAGTTTATATGTTTGCTATTATAATAAAATCCGATGATAGAATTCTCTCCTTTACCACCTCGTATTCATTTACCTTTACTAGCTTAATATTTATATTTTCAATAATATATATATATGGAATATGGTATATTTCGGTATATTATTTCTTTGATGTAACACCCCACCATTCATATCACATACGATTTTTGGATTCATCCGTAAATACACATATTTACTAAGCCTATGCTTAGGCAGTGACTTCCTTATATGGTAGCACAAATCATATTCTGGTCATACCAAATGTGACATTATAAATTATAATTATATAATATTATAATTTATAATATATGTATATGGTTATAGAGGCTTCGAATGGCCACTAGAGCCAATTGGTTATATGTGTAAAACTTCACCTGAGTTATTGGATAGGATGTAATGATTCCATCAAAATAAAATAACAATATATATATATATATATATAATAACAATATATATATATATATATATATTTATATTGTTATTGTTATTGTTATTGTTATTTTTATTTGGTGGAGTCCTTTCATCCCATCCAGGAACTTAGATGAAGTTTTCACTTATAACCATATATGGCTCTAATGTCACTTCGAAGCCGCTCTCATGTTAAGGCATCAATGGTTTTAACGAGAGCCGATCATTTATTTATACACAATTATATAAGATCACTTCTAAATAATATTTTAAGACCCATTTTATAAAATTAATTAATGGTCCGGACGAGGGTCGAACCCGTATCTTACTGCTTGTGTGTCTGACGCCTTAACCACTTAGCCACACAGGCAGTATTTTCAGTTGTTATATATATATGTATATATTAACTGCCTATGTGGCTCAGGGGCTAAGGCGTCAGACACACAAGCAGTAGGACACGGGTACGACCCTCGTCCGGACCATTAATTAATTTTATAAAATGGGTCTTAAAATATTATTTAGAAGTGATCTTATAATAATTGTGTATAAATAAATGATCGGCTCTCGTTAAAACCATGGATGCCTTAACATGAGAGCGGCCTCGAAGGGACATCAGAGCCATATATGTTTATAATAGTGAAAACTTCATCTAAGTTCCTGGATGGGATGAAAGGACTCCACCAAATAACAATAACAATAACAATAACAATAACAATATAAATATAAGATGAAGCTAGTATCGCTACATATACTATATAGTTAATAGAACACCCACCCTGCCGGATTCCTGTTCGTAGATACAATAAATTAATTAGAGAAAGTGTTACATTATCGTGATTCTATATATATATCTATGTTATAATATATATGTTCGTATAAACCAAATATCTCGCCAGTATTAATTGCGTCGATATAAGAGAAATGTAGTAATTAATATACATATAATATATATATATATATATATATATATATATATATATATATATAAAGCTGGTTTCTGTCCTTCTTTTCCTTAAGGTCCTCTTCTGTGCAAAAAAAATTAAAACAAATTAACTCATCCTTATCTACTACCTTTATCAAATATCATGGCGTTCCACAAGGCTCTGTGTTTAGTCCTTTACTTTTTATTATTTATATTTTACTCATAAAATCCATATTTCGTAAATATCCTTACATCCACTACCATCTCTTTGCCGACGATCTACAAATTTATACTTCTTTTTCCATTTCCTGTGACTCCAACTCTATTCAACTGTCTATTTTTAACTGCCTCACAGAACTTACTGACTAGTTCTCCCATAATTCCCTATCACTTAATATGACCGAAACTGACACCATAATTATCTCAAGACCTACCTACTCCCTAATCATCACCCACCCTTTATATTATCCCTCTCTACCTCACAATCCATAACAAATCTTGGTTTCACCATATAACTCCCACCTAGATTACTCTAACCACATATCTATAATGATTTGCAATGCCAACTATTTTCTTTATAACATTAGAAAATCACGCAATAAATTGACTTTTTCATTGAATAAAAGTATAATATACTAACTAGTCTTCAGTAGTCTTATATACTGCTGCTCACTTTTATGTAATCTATCCCTAAAGCTTATGTTTAAACTTGAGATGACACAACGACGTGCTATACGCACCCTATATAAACTGAAGTTCTCTTAAATAGTATCAATATCGACCCTAATGCGATCACTCTGTTGGCTTTATTTTAGGTATCTCTGCAGGTACAGACTACTATGCATCACCTATAAGGTGATCCATCTTAGATCTCCCGAGTACCTAGCAGACTTGGTCAGTATTCAGACCCTTGGTCGAGCTAACAGGAAATGTCACACGATAACAATTGTTCAACGCTCTACTATCTCTGCTCACTCAGAATCTGCTTTCTCTGTGATAGATCCAACATACTGGAATGCTCTTCCATATGAAATTAGGTATTTTAAATCCATGTCACTATTTAAATGTAAACTCTCCACACACATATTAACATTGTAACCTACCCTCTCATTTCCTTCATTTTTATTGTAATCTATTTATTTTATTTGTGTTTCCTTCCCATGACGCCCATAACCACCACGTGATTTTGTAGTCAATAAAAAATTTTAAATAAAAAAATAAAAATATATATATATATATATTCTCTAGAATGTAACTATCGAATATTGTATGACATTATATACAATGTATAAGTGTATATACAATGTATAAGTAACCTTCAGAGTAATAACTTCGAGGTATACCTCTATTAAATATACACGTAGATACAGTGAAATTACTTTTTAAACGTAAAAGTCAGTTAAGATCTAATATATATATATATATATATATATATATATATATATATATATATATATATTATTTCATATATTTATATATTTTATAAATGTCCATCAAAATTATTTTTTTAAATAATCTTAAATTATTAAAATATTATATCAATTAACTATACTTTTAATAAAAAACATATATTTATTTTATAACATGTAAATAAAGTATTATAATATATTGTAAAGTAACCATTAAGTAATATCAATAATACTTGATAAATTAGGATTGGGAAACGTTAATACCGGGGTCATCCGAAGTCCTAACGAAGGTCAAGGATAACTTAACGTTAACTCATGTGATGATGTGCTATCGCAAGTTAGGCCAACGGAAGTGTCTCGAGGATCGATGATAACGCGCGACCCGATTGTCAAACACGATTAGCGATCACCAGGTTTCTAATAAAGGTATATCACGTGACCGGATCCGACTATGACGTATCATGTGACCGGTTCTGGCCAATCAGGATATCCCACTTAATTGCATTCTATAAAAGAAGAACAAGTAAATTAATAATTAGTTTCCGTTCCAACGCTCGATGACTTCCGCAGATTGTTGACAGAATCCGAATGTAGAACACACAGTTCCAGGTCTATAACTATACCTATAGGTCTATCCTGTTACCTCTAACGTAATAGTGCATAACTACTAAACGCGAGTTGATCTACAATTGATAATTAGTTTAGATTAAACATTCATTATTATGTTGATCTATTATATTTAATGTTGATATATGATGTATACATCCACCATATCACATGTGATATTATTCATAAGATGCATCTACTATAGTAGTACGTGTAATGCTTATAAGCATTACACGTAATCATTGTATCTTAAATCTTACATTGTCTTGTTTATTATAATTAATGTATTATTATTTTAAAAGTATACGTACGAAAACCATAATTTACTTAACTACTTTCTATATAGGTTTTCTTAACTACTACCTAATAGGTAATAATTACCTAATACTACCTAATACGGTACTAGTATATATAGGTAGGTATATATCTAGTACCTATATATCCTATTTATTTGTGAATTATCAAGCAAGTTCTACATATATTCGTTCACTTTATAATAAAAATACATTGATTATATTAATTATATTTATAATTGTTAGATAACCTACATTTATTGCATACACGATACACGATGTATGCATAGTTTAGTAAGACGGTTTGTCCTTGAGACTAACCATTAACCTTGATATACCTGCAAGTTAAAATTCACATAATCGAGTAATTATAAAACCAATAGGAATAATTTAAGTTTGAATTCATATTATTATACATCTGATCGATTTTGTATACATTTCACAATCCATAATCCCATTAAATAAGTGGGCCATGGTACAATAGAAGTTGGTGTATATTATAAATAGTTAATATTAATTAGCATAGTAATTATGCGTAAGAGAAAATTATCGAAATAAAATATATTATTTAAATAACAAATTTAATAATTTTTATTTTTAAAAACACTAAACAAACAATTAAAACATTAGATTTCTCTAAGCATATACACAAAATACAAAAATCATGGACAATTTAAATTGTTAGTGCATATTATATGTAATATAGTAAATATGTATTTAATTATGATTATATTCAATTCATACACAAATATATGTTAAAATTTATCTCCCATAGTAGAGTAAATATCGATTACAAATAAATAATAAAGTTCACATTCAAAATCAAATATATTTGTTATTTTTAATTTTGGTGGAGTTCTTTTATTATATCCAGGAATGTAGATGAATTTTCACTTATAACCATGGACATATTTACATATATCCAATGTCCATTCGAAGATACACTCGTGTTAAGGCATCCACGGTTTTAACGAGAGCTGATCATCTATTTATAAACAATTATATAAGAACACTTCTAAATATTATTGTAAGACCTAATTTACTGGTAAGTACAGAGATTGAACCTATGCCATACTATCATTGTATGTTACATATTAGCTAATTAGCAGCTAACTGAGCTACACAGACAATTTATCATATATATATATATATATATATATATATATATATATATATATATATATATTTATTATATATATAATTTTAAATAAATATAATTTAAATACTAATAGAATACTTTATAAGTTGCAGTAACGTGATATTAGAAATTATGTGATAGGAAAGTAAAATTATAAATTCCCCACTTCTATTACATACTAATACCGTGTATACATACATCCGGATATGGAGGACAATATCCGCCGGACATGTCGAATAGAGAGCGGACATTTAATTTAATAATCTAGAACTAATACGTTTTATAAAACGTATTATTTTATAAAACGTATAAGTTCTAGATTATTAAATTAATTTCTTCTCTCTATTCGACATGTACAGCGGATATTGTCCACCATATCCGGATTTATGTATACACGGTATTAGTATGTAATAGAAATAGTTATATTATAGTTATAGACTATAACTTATAGTTAATATCCCTATAGGCCTGAACATAGTTTGGAGATATGGAGTATACTACGTATATATAGGTGTACTATGGGTAAGCATGGAAACGTAAGGACTGAGAGAGGGTTGTTAACGGAATACGATACATATATGAGGGAAACTAGAAAAACTAGTGTATGGTAGAAAAACTTGCTGTAGGATTCGAGAAGAAGTAAGTGTATATAATAGCATATAAGGATAGGTATACATATGTCATTAGGTAGGTATACCTAATTAGATTATAAGTATGCGTTATGATTCATATGAACGAATCATAATAGTGATGATAGAATCATGAGGTTATGCAAATATATTAACAATGAAGTTTATGAGGAGCAAGGAATAATAAGTAATAATTGATAGTACGATAGAGTTGAATAGATTTTGTATAATATATAATGTTAGCGATTAGAGAATATTGCGAATACTACATCCAAATCCCTTTGCTACATATCTATAAGTATTCACTGATTTAACAGCTGTTTACTAATAGTGTAGAATAAGAAATAATAATTTACAATAAAACATTACTTGATTATTAATAAGAAAAATGAGAAATAAATGGGAAATTGGGATATATTTAATAATTTAGTTGTTGAGACATCGATTAGTTTGTTATAAAAAATAAGCCATCCTATAGGATATATAGCGTTATTTACTAAATGAGATATATTATTAATAATTATTTGAAACAAGAATTTTGATTATTTTAATTATGATAGAATATACTTAGTCAATATTCCCTACATATTCCCCACCATTCCCTTCATTCATCCTTGATAAATATATTATTACACGTTCTAAGTCAGTTCTCAATCTGGGTGTCGTATTTAATTTTGATTTATATTTTTCTATTCATATTGCTAACATTACTAAATTAGCTAATTATAATTTATTTAGAATCCGATGCATCTGTAAATATATTACTTGTCCCCTGCGTGCTGTCCTTATTAATGAACTTGTAATTTATCGTATTGATTATTATTAATATTATTAATATAACCTTCCTGCTACCTCCATTTCCCCATTAAACAGAATCATCAGTTAATCTATACGATCTATTTTTAATATTTGACTATATGACAATTCCTCTACTGACTCCTTTCTCTTACCCATACATCTATATATTCCTCCACTCCTTTATATATATGTTATATATTCTTAATTAGTATCACCAATTATTCTACTCGTTCAACTTCCAGTATTTTTACAGTACTTCCAGTAGTCCTATATATGTCGTTCTCTCACAGCCATATTCCATATTCCTTTAAATTACATAAACGTACATACTCCTGAATACCTGTATGAAATATATACTGAAATACTGAAATTTGAACTAGTAGCATAGGTGGTTGTACTAATTAAGAGTAATTAAGTGCTAATGTATATGAATGAATAGAGTAATAGGTATATTTATATATGCATCATCCCATCTCTCTGGAATATACTAAATTCATCTATAATATCAACTCACTCTCCTATAGGAAGGTCACCTCCTTCAATGCTCATCTCAAATCATATCTGTCCTCTATCTAATTTCCTTATATTAATATTATATTTTATATTTCGTTAATATTACTTTCACTAATTGCCAGTTCGTTTTTTCGTTTTTTATTTTTATTGTGTTTTAATGTTTTTAATTTATTTTACGATTAGTCATCACTTTCGCGAACGGTTGTCACGTGATCGTTTGTTTATAATTCTGCGAGCTTTGATTAGAACATAATATTTCATAACAATTATTCAATTAGAATTACGAAATTAATTGTATACTAGTTAAAAGTGATGTAGTAGAAATATTCTCCCTGCCATGTATACATAAAGTATACTTTATATTATTCATGTCCTTGATATTATAATAAAACTATAGTTTATTGATACAATTAAAAGTTTAATTAAAGTTAATTAAGTTAAATTAGACCTCAACACACTGTAAAAGTAACAATGTAAACGTAATGTACGTGTATATTACGTGTATATTAGGTATTACGTAACACATGTGTGTGACGTATGCGTCACGTGTATAATAGTATTACATACATGTTACTAATCACGAATACTATCTAAAACAGACTCTCAAAGCATTCATTACGTAATCGGTTAGTACAAATAGTTAGTAAACAATATATTATATTCTATTTCTAATGAATAATATATAAATTAATATGTATAAATTATATTATATAATTTATATATATACCTTAACTTACATTACCAGGTCGAGCTTTCTCGGCATAACATGACTCATTTTCTCCATTCATCTCTGTCTCCCATCGCCGTATTCATTTCATCATTAGTGCATCCGCTGTCATCTTTAAGTTGTGCATTGTACGTTTTCTGCGGCCATCCAGGTTATCGTTCCCACAGAAGCACTTCACTGATAAATTTCTTCTCTGCTTCGCCAACAATGTCCCGAGAAACGCATCCTATGTTCTATAATTATAATCGTCATCTTTGGGATATTTCCATATAATTCAATATTAGATGTATGATCTTGCCATCTTTTATTTAAAGCAACACGTAGAATTATTGTATATGCTCCATCAATTTTTTTCTAAAGAAGATGTTAATATACATATGATGGAACCATATACAAGGATGGATTCGACTGTGATCCTAAAGAAATGTTGACAGAAATATTAAAGTTCCATATTGATGTCATATTGTTTATATAAACATATATATATATATATATAATTCAATTCAATTCAATTTATTTTAAAGACTCTTTGTGCCATATATGGCTATAGCAATCAAGCGTCTAAAGTAAAAACAAAAACAAATATAACGGAACATAAACGAAAATAATAAACTAATAATAATATAAATAGGAATACAGAAAGTACTCAAAATTAATATATAGCACGATATATGATACGACTAATATTAATGATAACAATTATAACTAACGATTAAGTTAATATAAACAAACATCTTCATATTCAGTAACCATGGTGATATCGGCTTTCATGATGATGGTGTTCGCCCTGTGCGCTAAGAAATCGAAACCAGTGAAGAAAGTCAGCACGGCAGCCAAAACAGTGATTCCTTTACAGTCAATCAAGAAAATTAGAAAAAATAGGTAATTATTAAATATATATATATGTGTGTTGTCGATATTTAATATAACTAATTATAATTATAATTACATATATATAATGAGTGTTGCTTAAAATAATAGTAATATATTATATATCTTCTATACTCCATACTTACTCAGATAGAACATATATTTATATTAATTACTTAACTTATATTAACTGACACATTTGTTGTCGATTAATTAGACATAATGTTTTGACAAATACGATGTTATCCATTAAACAGTAGATAGATTAACCTATATATATATATATATATATATATATATATATATATATAGAATATACAATACCTTGAATATATCGCAAGTAAAGTTTCCTATATACTATGTAATATTATGCATGCACTTATTAGATGGTATTATATTCGACCCCTGAACTCCTGTAGGATGGTTATAGTAGAGTTTGTATCTCGTAACACCAGCCCATGGCTTAATGTGCTTAATATGCTTAAATGTGAAACCCGCTTATACCGTATTATCTGCAAATATACAAAAATAATATACTCTGATATACAGTTATAATGAATACAATGAATACAATGATACTATAGTACCATTTGTATTCATTATTATTTCTTATTCCTATATAATATATATATATATATATATATATATATATATATATATATATATATATATATTATCCATAAGTATTTCAAACAAAATATATGACTTACATTATTATTATTATTATTAGATTTAGGCTTTTACATCTTAGTAATTATAGAAGCAAACATTAATTGATATAATTGGGATATACAATTTACAATATATTTACTAAATATGTAACCTAAAATGTATTACTAACAGTATATCAATAATTTAAGTAACTCCATAATAATCACCATACTATCTATCAGTTAGTAATTCAATTATTTCTATGTAAAACATTAACTATTATTTGTGAATATTGTGACATATATGTATACTATCTAATAAAAACTAAATATATATGAATACCTATTTAGTCTAATATATTTACGATATTTAAATATCGATATTATTTATGCAAATATTATATATATATACAAAGATATTGCGCAGCAAAGTATACTATCTAAGCCTTATAAGGCTTAGAATAATATATCCTATAATAATATGTATTATGAATGTATACTTTATTGTGTATATAATATATATATACAACAATTTGCATACAATATTGCCGTTAATAATGATAACCTACGTTTCACGAAGCGGCTCAAACTCAGAGGAGTACATCACACGCATAAAGAACTACTTCGAAGAGAAGAAGGTCATGAAAGATACGCAAACCATATCGATGTTGACCAACAAGATAAGGGACGAAAAGGAACTAGCGGATCTAGACCGCGACCGCACGAAACCCACAAAACTCAACGAATCGGTATTCTCACAGCAGGGTTCCGTGCTGAAGAGCGGAATGATCTCACTACCGAGCCCTACGACATCTGCCACCGAGTGTCAGGCCAAGGCTATAGCCGCATTTCCTTCGCTGACATTCGACGGAAGCGATAAGCTAGTAGTGACGTCTCTTCACCGGTACACGATACCGGAATCGTCGGCCGGAAGTGGAGAAATGATGATCGAGTTAAGCGCTGCGGTTTCGTCGGGTACGGAAGCCAGTAATGTATCGGCACCCAGCAAGAAGCGCAAGCAAAACGCTGACTTCCACGTATCGCCGCAGAAATCGGAGAGCCAATTGATCGCTATTTCGTTACCGGTTCCAGTGTTGATCCGAAATGAAAGTGAACCGAGACGCATTACGAGGGTATCGAAGGGGGAAATCGTAGTGTATTCGGAGCCCATTCCAGATGTATGTCATCACGAAACCGGGCTGAAACACGTTTCTCCGAAGATATCCGAAGACCAAATCGTCGTGTATTCGTCGTCTATTCCCGATGTATACCGACAGGAAACAGGCAAATTGGCACTCGTTATTCCTACGATTCCGGTAGTATCTACCCTTCCTGGGGTACACCAAAAAAAGGTACGATCTAAACCCGTTTCGAGGAGGAAGTCTGATAGTAAAGTACGCTCGAAGTCACCGCCCAAATCCGAAGTTCCCAGAAATAAGACCAAATCTAAACCAGATTCGCAGAGGACATCGGATAGAAAAGTCGCCACGAATTCGTCGCCCATTCCCGAAACACCGAAATATGAGAATAAATCTAAAATTATTTCGAAGAAGAAATCGGATAGTAAAGTCAGCGCGAATTCATCGCCTGTAGCCGAGATGCCCCGTAATAAAACACCATCGATATCTGCTTCGAAGAAGAAAAGGGATATCCCAGTCGCCAAGAAATCGTCGCCCATTTCGGAAGTACCCAAAAATGAGACAAAATCGACTCCGAAGAAATCTGATAGAAAAGTGGAAACTAGTTCATCGCCCATTATCGAAGTACCCAAAATAGTTAAAGAAATCGAATCTAAAGTCGTTTCGCAAAAGAAACCGCACAGCAAAATCGCTGAGAATTCATCCGTAGTTCCCGACATACCCGAAAACGATATCCAATATATACCCATTCCGATAAAAACATCCGATTCGCCAAGTCTGCCGATGCCCGTGCCCCAACTCGAGAACCTAGCTCCTAACATCGTTCCGTCGTTGTCGAGCAATCGATTAACCTCGTCCGAACGCAAAGAAGCCGGTGGAATCTCGCAACAACAAATCGATGGCTTTATAAGTAGGATCCAATCGCAGATACTAAGCAACCAGACGATCTCCCCTTTGGGACCAGCTCCGGGGGTATTAAATCAACAAATAATGAATCAACAGCAAATCCTTAATCAACAGCAAATAATTAATCAACAGCAAATGATGAATCAACAGCAAATGATGAATCAACAGAAAATGATAAACGCGTCTCAAAGTATGCAACGAATAATAAGCGTATCCCCGATGGCAGGCTCAGCTCCTCAGATGGGCGGTGTCGTACGCATGGCTGGAGGCGTACCATCAGTCGTAGGCGGCTTAAATATGGTCGGTGGTTCGCCTGTATTGGGTAGGGCCCCTGTATTGACGAACGTAACTGCGGTAGGAGTGCAACCTATTATGATACCGGCGCCTGTCGTGCAGCCCACTCAGATTATACAACGGATGCCCATAATTCAGCGGGTACCCATAATTCAGCCGGTACCTGTCATACAGCCGGTACCTGTCATACAACCGGTACCCGTTATACAACCGGTACCCGTTATTCGACGGGTACCGGTGATACAACCTGTTCCAGTGGCCGTTCAACGGACTCCGATAGTAGTTGCTCCTATCATTACACCAGTAGTGTCTCGTCAACGTGTCGTTGTGCAGACCGTACCGGGTCCGGTAATATTGAATAAACGTTTCTAAACCTACTTAATATCGTCATATTATTATTATATATTACTATTATATATTATATATATATATATATATTAATATCTAAATCATAAATAATGATTTTAGTATTGAATACTGAATTACAAAAATTACACATAATTAATGTATACCATCATATAAATTACCGATACTATTAGATAGACTATATCAATCACATTTTTTATTAATTTTAGCCATATATATATTTAATATAACAAATTTAT
The DNA here is from genome assembly GCA_964019155.1 of Osedax fenrisi. Taxonomy (NCBI): domain Eukaryota; kingdom Metazoa; phylum Annelida; class Polychaeta; order Sabellida; family Siboglinidae; genus Osedax; species Osedax fenrisi. The sequence goes on along the minus strand of OZ025246.1, from coordinate 605,848 downwards.
ATTTTTACATTATCTATGATTATCTATAAATAATAAACCTTTATCATAATTTATTTTACTCATAAAATTAGCTAATTTATGATTGAATAAAGAATTTGGATAAATAGATTGGTTTACATATAATTATTAATATTTAATAGATTATTCACAAAATACTTAACATTTAAATTTGTTTTATAACACGAATATTATAACAATAGTTTTATAACAATATATGGTTGGGCGACTACAACTCTTACTTGTTATGAACTATGTAGAGGACAACTTCTCTATAGAGAACATTAATTAGGTATAATAGAGAATACCTATTAATAACATATTGTACATATTGTACCTATATGACATATTAATAATTATACTTATTAATCACTCATTACTTGAGTAGTATTTGATACGATATATACAAAATTAAATTATCTCCATAAACCATACATGATACAATCTTATTTTGTTATAATAATATAGGTAATGAATTATCATGAAACTTAACGTTAACAATTATTACAAAATTATAAATTCTATCGATATTAGAATTGTTGAAATTATTTATGAAATATAATATATAATATATACCCATATTCAAATAATTTAGTTCAAAATAAATAACTGATTAATTTCCTATGTTAATTTTTATATTATTTTTATAACGAAGTATAATATGTATAGATAATTCCTTATAGGATATCCATATATATATATATATATATATATATATATATAATATGTATCATTAATAATAGTGCATTGACTTACTTGACTTAAATGCGTATGATTAGCGTCCCTTTGCTTTCCACATGAATACACAGTTTCCGAAGGCATCTCGTCGTTTGGCTCGTCTCTCTATATGTAATAGTGGCTCACCACAATGTTCCCTTATGACATCAGACAATCTTTTTGGCGGGCGTCCTCTTGGTTTATTTTTGTTGAAATCCAGCTTGTAGATGGAATTTAGTGTTACCGTATTCCTGACAACATGACCAAACCAGCGAAGTCTTCTTTCAAGAACTATGTCTTCTATCGTTTCGCTTATGTTTAGTTTCATTCGTATCATGATGTTTCTGAATCTGTCAGACCTAGTAATCCGGAGTATAGCTCTAAGGTATTTCATTTCAAAAACTATAGTGCTACTATAGTACCACTATACCTCTACTATAGTAGCGCATCGATTTCCTTACGTCTTGTAATACATGACTATGAACCGTATGTCGCAATCGGCATAATGAGTGCTCCATAGAGTCTATAGACTATAGTAATAAGCTTTATTGATACGTCTTTTGATGACCATATCGTTCTTAGTCGACCGAATGCTTGTGATGCTATTGATATTCGGTGTTGAACATCTGAGGAGCAGTCTGGAACAAGACTACCCAGAAATTTGAACGTGGACACTTTGGGAACCACGTTGTTATCGATTTCAATTTCAGCATTACTATCTGGTGTCATTATTGCGTATTTAAGAGGATTTATCTTAAAACCCCAATTTTTGGCAAGCTTGTTCAAGTTCCAATGTAGATAGTTGCAGTTTTTTGAATATATCAGATGTGAGTGTCGTTTCGTCTGCGTAACTGATATCAACAGACATATTTTCGTTTAATTGAAAGTTATGGTTCAAACTTTTAAAACCCGTCATTACATATTTCAGGAATATTTTGAATAAGCTTGGTGACATAATACAGCCTTGTCTCACGCCAATATTAACTGGGAACCAGTCCGTTAGTTCTCATCCAGATATTATGGAGCATTCCGTTTTATCATAGAGATTTTTGATTATCTCGACACATTTATTTGGGATACCTATCTTAAGTATCGTAGCAGTATCTTCCAAAGTGCCTCTCTCCAAATAGTATCAAATGCTGCTTTAAAATCAATAAAGTGGAAATGAGTAGTATTTGGTGCTCTTTTGCTTTCTCGATCAACTGCCTTATAATAAATATTGCAACCGTGGTTCCTCTACCAGGCCTATAACCTAATTGAGAGTCGCTCATTGATGATTCAATTATGTGCGAGCATCTGTTCATCAATATTTTACCTGGTATTAGTAATAGTGCAATGGCTCTATAGTTTGCGGCATTCAGTTTGTACCTTTTTTGTGGATTGGTGTTATTATCATCTTAGACCAGTCATTTGGTGAATTCTCGGTCACAGTTATTTTATTAAACAGGTTTGTTAGTGTTTTAGTCATAATATCACCTCCAGCTTTTATCAATTCAGAAGTTATTCCATCAACTCCAGGTGAATTTCTGTTTTATTGAGTAATTAACTTCTTGTTCAATTATTGGCGGTATTTTTTCATTATTAACATCTACTGAGTAAAATTCTTACAGAGCATTTTCGTCGTGTTTGAATTGTGTGTTGAGGTGTTTCTCAAAATGAGTTTTCCATATATGCAATACATCTTGCTTTTTAGTCTTTAGATTACCTTGGGAGTATTTCATAGCAAGTATAGATCTATATATCTTTCCTTCTATAGAACTATAGTTCACAAACTTGTTTGAATAATTTATGTGTTATTCTTTTTAAAATTGTCTTACATTTTTGATATTTTTCACTTAAATTATAATTTATCATTAAAAGATAATTATCATTCTTTTGTTTCTCTTGACATCTGATTTTACTCTTTTATTTAATTATCTATAGTTATCCGTATACTCTTCATTAAACTGGTTTTGTAACATCCTTATTTTAGAGCTTCTTCGTTGTGCACATAGGTTTTTACCTCGCTTGTGAGACCGAGAATTTCGTTATGTCTTTTATGCCCGATTTCTTTTTCAGCTGCTGTATGTACGATTTTTTTGAATTTAATGTAACATTCATATGGAGTCATCACATCGTCTTCTTCTAATAGCCCAACAAACAATTATTTAGAACTTTTGAGAACTTTTGAGAACTATAGTTCTAGAACTTTTGGGTAGTTTTGGGATCTTAGTTCTCAAAAGTTCCAGAACTTTTGGGATCCTAGTTCTCAAAAGTTCTGGAACTTTTAGGCTCCTTTTGTCCACAAAACTACCCAAAAGTTCTAGAACTATAGTTCTCAAAAGTTCTCAAAAGTTCCGAATAAATTATATTATTAATAATATTTATATTAATGCATTAATATACATGTATAATTTAAAATAATAAGTATTAGAAAACACAGCTTGTTTTCTATTATATACTATAATATACCTATACAAAACCTATTACTATTAATAATAATTTACCAATTCCTAGCTAACAGTAATAGCCTCATAATAACAACATAATATCAGCATAATATACTTTTAAAATTAATAGCAGAATAATAATAGCATAATAGACTTTTAATGGTAACATAATAGCATGACAAATTAATAGAGGCATAATAGAATTTTAATGACTACATAATAGCAGCATAATAGTACAATGTGAACATGTGAGGCTATTATATGTGCTATTATGTTACTATTATGAGGCTATTACTGTTAGCTGGGTAGGTAGAGTATCAAAGTAATGTAGGTATGTACTACAAGTCCTACTGCCTAGTACTCCAAGTCAAGATATCATATAACAATCTGGGAGACTTTCTTAGAAATACAAATAAAATTCGGTTATTTAAAAGAAAATTAGAGGCAAATGAATCATAGACCAAGAGAAGGATTATTTTAAGGCATATTTATCATTGTGTAATAATTGGTTGATCAAATAATGGACCTGTACTAGGAAATCATATATACAATCGTTACTATATATAGAGTATATATACTCTTGTATACTCTTGTTATATATAATCTTGTTACACTTATTCCATTTCTACATTATTTATTTTCTATTTTTTGTATTCTATTATAATGATGTTTATTTTATGATTTTATATTATTATTTATTGTTAATTTATATGTCATAAAGGTTTATTTAATAAATAATATAATATCAAAATAAAAAAGAATAATACTTTATTCAATATAATACAAATTATGTTAACATTGATAAGTTACATACTTATAATACGTGATAGCTAATGTAAACATTGATACGGTATATACGTATTATACGTGAATACATTTATATAATAATAATAATTTCTAGTTGTATCTGTATCTGTATCTGTAAAATAATAGTAATTATAATAAATTATATATATATATAATCGTACCTTTATCAAGTATTTTTCCTTTTTTAATTTCCATTATATCGCCTTCAACCCAGATGCAATTAATGTATACGGCTCCTCACACTTTCCTTGCTCCAATATATCTAAATACAATAACACATAATTAACCAAACCGTATATTTATATATGCACTATATATAACTAACAATTATATTAGCTAATATAATTATAACTAACCTAATTATATTTTAAATGTATTCCTATATATTATATATATATATATATATATATGAAAGTGATTATGATCATTTTTTTTAATTTATAATTAAATGAATTAATTAATTCAATTGATAATTTAATTAAGTAATGAAATTAAGTAGTAATAAATGTAATTAATATATAATATATGTATACTAATTTAATTTATAAGTGATAAAAAGTAAATAATATATAATAATATATATAAACTAATTAAATTATTTAATTAATATAAAATAAGTTATTAATGTTAATCATTGAAGGTTAATAACAACATTTTATTTTTAAAATTAGCATATTATATTCCTAAATATATATATATATATATATATATATATATATATACAATTATATTATATAATTATAATTTATCAATCATCAAATATATTTAATTTAATTTAAAATATCTTATTATTATAATACCAATAAACTGATACATATATATTATAATCTAAATAATTATTTACTAACTATTTTGAGAAGACATTCTTGTTTTTATATATTGTAATATAATTAATTCAAATGTATGTGTATAATTATAAATTAAATATTTAAATATAAAAATATATTTACATATATTTGTTTACACTGTAATCTTAGATTTTAATTTTACCAAACTATAAATCTATAAAATCTATGATTTTAATGGGTGATATCACTAATTTTAGAATTATATTATAATATTATTGGAACTAAAGTTCCCAAAAGTTCTAAAAAGTTCTCAATATTAAATATTATTGGAACTAAAGTTCTCAAAAGTTCTAAAAAAGTTCCCATTATAATTATTGAGAACTAAAGTTCCAAAAAGTTCCAAAAAGTTCTCAATAGTTCCAATAGTTCTAAAAAGTTCTGAATAAATTGTTTGTTGGGAGGTTAGAAAATCCTTAGAAAATGGTGCATTATAAACTATTTTATTAATATATTGCACCTAATGAAGCGTAGCATAATATATAATTATACTTTATATATAGATATACTATCCATAGTAATGATGCAAATGTAAAATATTTTATCATGTTATTTTATATTTATATTTTATATAATATCAAAGATCTTGCGAAGCAAATTTCCTTCGGAAAATCTTTGATAATATTATACTTTTTTGGTATACAATATACACCCGAATTAATTTAAATAACTACTATATTATACTTATAATAACATTATTAAACATGATTATCAAGTATATTGTATAAATGGGTATAATAAAGACATAATATAACGGTTATATTATAACCCGAGGTTATATGAGGTCTTGGTATAATACATATTCTGAAAAACTATTTATTTACTTCTGGTTTGCATATGTAAAATAATATTACCACTAATGTAACCTAACTAAACAATCAGTGTATTAAAGATCTTTGATGTAAACACGGGATTATGTTATTTAAATTAAATTCTTTTAAATCAGATATTTTTAAAGTTAGTTATTATTATTATAATTCTAATTTGTACACATATAACTATTTAATACTAGTCGATACACTTAATTTGTTATATAATAATAGATATATATATATATAATACTTTATTACTTTGTATAATAAATTGTATCAATATAAAATAAAAATGTAATAATTAAATATATCACTGTCACAGTCACTCAGTGACTGAGTCACTGTGACTCATAGTGTGACTATTGCGAGTAGTGAATTCATATTATATATATACATACATATCATAATACCGTATGTTTATATATTAATATGATATTATATAAGCCCTACACGCATTGTTTACTTTAACTCTCGATTAGTCACGTGACATATTGGGGGCCGATGTCAGTCTAAATCGGTGATATGTCACAGTGATAATCACATATATTATATGTCACTATGACATTGTCACCGCTTTAAGCTGAGCTTAGCTGTTAGCTATCATAGATTCTGTGTGTATATCGGAAAAACAAGTATATTTTAAATAATATGTGGATGGTGATCACAAATGTGTGATTATCACAGTGATATGTGTGCATTATTAGGCGGACACGGAACTTGATTGTATTGTATTATATGTATATATGTCTGTCGATTGTAAAGTTAATTTGATTGTATTGTAGTTTAGTATATAAGATTAACTTTACGATCGGCGGATATCTATACATATAATACAATAAAAGTAAATGAAGTTAATGATCGACGAATATCGATTTTCATAATATAGCATATCAAATTAACTTTACGATCAACGAACATCGCTGTCCGTCAAATTAGTCCACATATCGAAAGTTCTCTTGATTCAAGTGCTGGTAATGTATTATTTGTTATATATGCTAGACATACATCGTATTATAATCGTGAATACCCATTTTTGCCTGTAGATATATTTCAAATTTTAATTTGGTTGCGCTTATTAATATTTTGGGTATTAGTTAAAATAATTATTCACTAGTTTGAATTGGTTGGGTTTAGTTTTAATATGGCCATGTTTTTTTTAGCTGCATTACATCCCGAGTGAGTCTATAAATGTATATATATATATATTTAACCATGCCCAACTTGAACTCGGCTGCCTATTATGTATAATACTAATTATTATAATAAATATACGATAATTAATGTAATGATTAAAAATATGTATATAAGGTAACTGGAGAAAGTCAGTATATTTAAATACACATATATAAGTACTACTTATCACATATATATATTATCTACCATTGTTCATTTAGTCAATGACTCATCGACTAAGTTAGTCAATGAGTGGGATCGCTGATTAGTTCCGTAATTTTATCGAAGTCAGTTAAAAAACACACATGATCTATCATGCGCATTATAATAATGAATTAGGACGGTGAACAATAATAGTGATATGTTATGAAATGTAACATGTTGATTGATTAATCGATATATTTCAACTGTATACGATTTAGGTGCTTAATTAATGAAAACAATAGATGCATTAGAACAATAGATTGAAATCCTACATTCGGCTGCAATTCTTTACTCTGGTTAACGATGTTGATGGTCAATGTGGTTTTATAAGACACGTAATTAGATCAATTTCAGGTGTGTCATGTGAATGTGGATACAATTATAGAGACAGCTAATGATATTAAAATATATAGAAAATGACTAGTTTAATATATATGAATAAATTAAATCAGTTTATAGAAAAGTGTCTAAGGAGGATCATTAATAATCTATAAGTAGCTTTATTAAATCGATATCTCCATTGTATATGAATATAATAGCTTTATGACAGTTATACAATAATAATAAGACTTGTGTACTAGAATTCAATATATTACTTACTACTTTAGTCGAGTTCTCACTTGACCAGAACTAGTAATATATTAATAGTAGGGTAATGTATAATAAAAAAATAATAATAATATTGTCCCTCAACGTATTTCATCATGTTTCAATACAATATCTAAACTAGTATTACAAAAACTTAGATTAAAATAATACAAAAATTATTAAAATGTAATAAAACATATATAATGTATGCATCTCCACATTTATAAAACTTGCATATTCCTATTATATACTATTAGGGTTGTTAAAAAACGCGTTTTTTATTATTGTTTGTTTAAAACATGTTTTAAACGGTTTTTTTCGTTTTTAATTTGTTTTATTCGTTTTTTATCCGTTTTTTGTTTGTTACAAAATATAAAATTATTTAAATAAAGTAGATATGTTGTTAAATAATAATAAAGTAAGTACATATTATATGAATAATCAGTAATAATTCAAATAATATATTATCTGTATTATTAGCATCATTAAATCATATTGTCAAACTATACATTAGTATGACAATTATAATAATTATAATATTTATTTTGTTACAATATAACTATATAACACTGAGTATTTCTGTATTATTTAATTTATTTGTTATAGACATGGAGATTGTATCACAATCTATAGATATATGTACATTATATAATTAATATTATAAAAGCTGTATGAACTTTCATATTTATATTATAATAAATTATTATAAATACTAAATTATATAATAATATATATTATGAACTTTCATATTTCTTTTATATATTAATATATTATTATTAAAAAAATTTGAAAATTCATACTATATTTTTATATAATATTAAACATAATATATATTATTATACAATTTATTATATCAAAACATAAAAGAAATCTAATTTAACTTTTAATAATAATATTATATTTGTATACACATATTTTATACATTTATTAAATATTCATTCATTTTTCAATTATTATACAATTTATTATATCAAAAAAAAGAGCAGATAAATTATTATTTGTCAAATTGAATTTAAATTTAAATTTAAATATTAACAACTAAATAAATATATGTATAAATGTATGTCTCTTGTTTTTTTCTGTTTTTTTCGTTTTTTATTCTATGTTTAAAACGCGTTTAAAACGGTTTAAAACGTGTTTTTTATTAACTCATAACCCTATATACTATAGTGTATAGTGAATGATTTATATTCATAGTATAACCAAATAAATAATGGGATTTTAGTAATATAATATAATAATTTTATATTGACTAACGCTCTATTATTAAAATACGAATTAATTTATGAATATGATGTTTAACTTAGGACATATGTGTGTAACATAGGACATATGTGTGTAACATAGGACATATGTGTGTAACATAGGACATATGTGTGTAATATAGGACATGTGTGTGTGATCAAAACTATGGAATTCACTCCCACCATATATTAGATCCATAACATCGCATAAAACACTCAAGAAATATATACAACAATTGATCTCAGGTGACAACCTAATACTAATATTGTTTGTCTTTATTATTTTATTTATTAATTTCCTTATGGTTTATTCTATTTTATTTTATTATTATTAATGGTATTTATTGTTTACCTACTTTTATTATTTGTATTCTATATATACACTTTTGAGAAATCATTTATGATTTATTTAAGTGTATAAATAAAATTTAAAAATTCAATTCAAGAAAAAAAATTAAAAATATCATGTTCCTTCTATGGGTTAGGCCCACATGCGAATATTAGCTAGAAACATCCGCATTACCAAATATCTAATATGTAAAAAGTGTGATTATTCAGGAAATAATCGGAAGTATGGTTCACCTTAAATGGCTTCTAATTAGAATGTAAATCTTTTCAATTATAGTCGCACATTATTAAACGTAAATTATCATCTATAATAGTTTATTGTTAGCAAGTTGAATTAGAATACATCTCATACTTATAGTATTTAATATATCCAGGAAATGAATTATGATGATGATGATTTTTAGATTTTAGTACAGAAATCTACTTAACACCCTTTATAATACATACACACACACACACACACACACACACTTGTATATATATATATATATACAAATTAAATAAAACTTGATTTATAAATTTATTAAGTTAAATAAAATATTGGTTCGATCGTATATATTTTAATATATCATTTCATACAAACTAATTGCTTATACAACTATAAGAAGTAGTTATATACTACTATATAATTAATTAAATAATGTACAATACTAATGATTAATGTATTGTATTAACTAACGCACACAGATATGTCAGACTCTTGCGCCATCGAAACCACAACTGTTCAAGGTCGTATGTAACACGTATAATCACAGCAATGATAATATCATAACATATTAAACTATTGCTTAACTGAAATATTCATAAACTTTAATATATAGGAACTTTGAAATGAATTTGCTTATTCGTGTCGGACATTATTGATGTTCTTATGTCTACATATTAGTTGCAGTGTATTCCTTGTAATATAACTGTCTACCTATTAATAGTAATGTCTACCTGGTAATAGTAATATCTATCTATTAGTTGCAATACATTCCTGGTAATAGTAATAACAGCGGGTCTTCACATCAATTTATCAGTGGTCACTCCTGATGAGTATTGTCCGCAGCATAACCCCCTAGTCTATGCATCTAGTACTAGTGTTTCTTAGCCCACTACTAAACCAATATCTCATATGCAAATATGTATATATATATATATGTGTTTGTATGTGTGTGTATTTATGTACTTTTATGCTATATCAATATTTAACTGAGCAATATACTAAGATTATGTAATACACTGTAATTATGTAATAGTATGCATGATTATGTAATAAACACTACGATTATGCAATACACACTACCATTATGCAATCACACTACGATTACATAATACACTACGCAGGTAATGAAGCTCTATTGAAGAAAGTCGCTGAGAACCAGAAGAGAAGTATTCTGGTGTTCTTCACTGGTTCAGTAGATATCAACTCAGGCAAAAGCTGGTGTCCTGACTGCGTCGTGGGTTAGTACACACTAGTGGTGGGGCTAGTGGTCGGGTTAGTCTGGTGGGGTTAGTCTTAGTCTAGTGTGTGTGTGTGTGTGTGTTAATATTGTTTGCAGTGTAATAATATCTACCTATTAACAATAATGTCTACCTATTAATAATAATGGTTACCCATTAATATTAATGGATATCTATTATTAATATGAATATAATATATATACTTATCAATATTAATATACTTATAAGTTCCTTATTTATTTACACCCTTAAATAATGTTATCAACTTGAAACTATTAGTAAAATTATCATAAATTAATAGATTATTATTAAGACTTACTTTATCTTATTTTTAATATAGATTAGGTTCATTTTAGATTTTTTAACAAAAAGAATAAATTAGAGCTATATGTTGTGAATATATTATACTAATATTAATTTAAAATATTCTATATTCAGTGACCAGTAACTTTTTTAAAAGACCACCTATTTCCACCTATCTATTTATGTGTAACATTTAATAAACACGAGTCACGCATGCACATAAAATAACTATAACGTAAACTAAATAACATGATAACTATTATATAATATAAGTAGAGATTCAAATAAAATAAAATATATCTATAAAAAACTATCTACAATATTATATAATCGAATTAGCGTTTATATTATTTTTGATATATCCACGCCTATCCCACCCCTTGTGAATTCGATTGCTACAGTGCATATCCCCCTAATATAACATCATTATTATAAAGTAATTATTTTATGTTTTCTTATCTATATATAAATGTTATGTTTATAAAATTTATATATATTATGTTATAAAATAAAGAAATGTCCTTCTTTTTACTTCTCATATTTTATTTTATATTTTACAAGTATATAGAGTTTTTTAATAAAAATCGATATATATATATATATATATATATATATATATAGTATATATATATTATATACATATATATATATATATATATATATGTAATTACAATAAATGGTAATTAATATTTATTAAATATACAAAAATTATAAATAAAAATAAGCTATACATATATAAATGTTAATGTTTAAATATATATATATTATATATAAATGAATAAATAAATGTAATGAAAAACTGGACGAAATTATAAATATAATATAAATAACTAATAAAGTAAATATAAAATTCTAATAATATAAATATATATAATTAATAAATATTTATTACTAGTAACTTGTAAATATCAATTACGATAAATAAATGCAAATAATATTTATGTAAATATTGATAATCGAGTATAAAAGTAAATAAGATAAAATAAAAATAAAAATGACAATGGAAAATTTATAAAATATAGCGTCTGTTTATATAGCCTATTGTAGTTTTTTAATAAATAACATGATATAACATATATATATATATATATATATATATTATATATACAAATATATATATACCAATGACTGTATAAATCAAATAAATGTAAAAAAATCCAGTTTTTAAATTTTTGAAATCGTAATTATATTATACAGTAAAACCTCTCTATAAGAAACCTCTTTATAAGAAAAACCTCTTTATAAGAAAATTGTTCACACATTTGGTTGGAATTCAACCTTTTCCACATTAAAAAACCTCTTTATAAGAAAATATTATAAGAAAAATATAAGAAAAACCTCTTTATAAGAAACTTATTGTATACAAAATATAAAAAATAATTATATATAAATAGAATTATTGTATATTGATAACAATTATAGAAATTAATTATTATATAAAATATTTTATATTACCAAAAAGCTCGAAATTAATTAAAATTAATTAATAATTGTTATTGTATATCCATAAATATATTAAAATTAATTAATAAATGTTATTTTTATCCTTGAATTTATTAAAATTAATTAATAGATGTAATTGTATATCCATACATTTATTGAAATTAATTAATAAATATTATTATATCTTTAAATGTATTGATGATACAATTTATTATATTATACAATTAATTGTTAAATACTAGATTATTATAATATTCAATATATTATATTCATCAATGATGATTCATAATTTATAATTTCTAATGTAAATCTAATAAAATGTCATTATGTCATTAACATGTCTAAGCCCAAATAATACAGTATATTTTAAATCCAATATAATTAAAGAGTATATGAAGGTTTTCTGAGCAATCAAGAATTATATAAAGATACTATATATAGATAACCTCTAGGTTATATAATGCATTTTCAATTATAAATTAATTCTTAAAATCATCGGAAAAGTAAAACCTCTTTATAAGAAAACCTCTCTATAAGAAAAAAATTACTGAAAAAAAATAGTTTCTTATAGAGAGGTTTTACTGTATATACAACTTTATATTAATAATGTATGTAGATTTCAATATAAATAATTTATTTAAAAAGGCATGCTATACAAGATGCTTTTTATGCTATTTCTAAACTGATTCCATAACTAATTTGTTTACAGTTACTAAATAACATACCAATCAATAGTTATATATATATTACATATTTTGTTCCGATTTTAATGAATTTATCCATCGCTATATCCCCTTAAGCAAATGTCCTTGATATAGGCGAATAATACAAAACATGTCTGGATCGTACATCAAATGAGACGGCTTCGACTTGTTTATTACGTAATAAATCATTAACTGCTCTTTCATCACTAGTGGTAACCCATGTAAACCTATATTCTCATATGCTATGTCATTCCAGTTAATATAAAATTGTTTATTATAGAATATTTATAAATGGAATTATAACAAAAGGATAATAGCTATAAATTATAGCATGTTATAAATTATGCAAATTATAGATGCATTATAGCCTATAATGCATCTATACGAACCATGTTCTCAATAAATCGATTTGACCATTCCATTACCGACTCCCACCAACTCGTATCCAACTGGTTCCCTCAAAAAAAACGTTCCTTCCTACACCTTTTATCACTCGCTCATAAAGCAATATATTATACTTCTCCTCCTTATGTGACTTCCCTACTAACTCTAAGATGCCCACTGACTTCCTTACGTTCTAATGCCGATATTTCCTTAATTTGCCCTCGTGTCTCATACCTGAAATACCATAAACGCGCCTTCAGTTATATGGTTCCATCCTTATGGAATTCACTCCCTGCCTCTATTGGATCAATCCATTCACATCCGTCCTTTATTACACACCTCGAAGCTTACATATCATCGATGTAATATATTCACTTATTTAATCATACAATATTACTATTTTTATAAATTATATTATTTTATCGTTTTATTTATTTATTTATCTCATTTATTATTTTATCTATTTATTGTTCTAGTTCTATATGTTATATACACCTACGAGGGGTGGCCAAACCTATGATAAGTGCTAATAAACCTTATCATCAATCAATAATAATTATTATTATATAAGAAATATATGCTTAAATTAATAATAATCAAATCTCAAGAGTCTAATTTTTTTTAAACTACAGTACCCCATAAATAAATACAAAATATATTTAATGTATAGATAATTAAGGGTGCGTTTTTCATGCACATATACCAATGTACCAATATAGCACATTTCCATCTGTATTCATTACATGTAAATTCTGATGATACGTTGTCACATTTAAAATGGTACTTTGATACTTTATTTATCACGTACCATCTACTATAGTATCAATGTACCATCTTATATTGCCAACTTACCATCTACTATAGTATCAACGTACCATCTACTATAGTATTATCCGAAACGCCCACAATTATATGTCAATACATCATATTTATCAAAGATAATGAGATATGAATGATATGATAATTATTTAAATATCAAACATACAAAGATTACAAGGATTAAAAACATAAATCAGTAACATTTTGAATATTATATACCATTATTCAAGTGTTAACATGGGACAGTGGTACGTTACAAAAAAAAACGTTTGCTAGCATTGTACTACGGGATATTGGTATATTACTTGTATGTTACAAAAAATGCACCCTAAAATATATAATAAAAATAAATATATCAATATAAAATTTTCTATAAAATCTTATGCTTATACCGTTCATCAATAATAGTAAACTTAATATGTTAATACATATATTGATATAACATAAGATATAATAGATTAAGGTGATTAAATTGCTATTCCAAAACTTACATACTTCATATTAGAGATATATATATATATATATATATATATATGTATTAAATAGATATATATATATATGTAGTTAAATATGAGTGCGACTATAGCATGAAAGTATTATACTTTAATGATCAATTACACTAGAGGCTCGTATCGAATACTTTCACCGTGGAACCTGGAGATAATGTGATTTATACCTGATATCGCAGAGGTAATATGGTATGCACTATCCTATCATTGATATTGATATTTGTTATATCATTTATATTTGTTATATCATTTATGTTTGTTATATCATTTATGTTTGCTAAATTTTATTATTTATTTGGTGGAGTACTTTCATCCCATCCAGGATCTTAGATGAAGTTTTGTACTTCCCTTAGAGGCAGCTCTCATATTAAGACATCCGTGATTAACGAGAGCCGATCATTTATTTATATAAGATTACTTTTAAATATTATTCTAAGACCTATTTTAATGCTCGAACCCACGTCTACTGCTTGTGTGTCTGACGCCTTAGCCAACTGAGCCACACAGGTAGTTTATATCATTGTTATCAATATTTACCATGCCTAGCTTCTACTTGCATCTCTACATCATGTAGGCTAATCCTTTATAGCAGTTCTCACATGAATATACTATACACACACTCACACACATACACACTTATAACCTAGTAACTCTAATAGGTATGCTTATTCTGATATATTGTGATGGATTCCAATTGATGTTGCCCGCCCCTAAAGGCATTCCAATTCTAGTTAACTCATTTATGTATTATTTCGCATTATTTATTGAATAATTTATTATTTTTATTTCTAAATCGTACTTATGTCAATAGTAATTCAATATCTATCTATCTCTCTATTAGTATCACACACATGTACATCACACACATTCACATCACACACACATGTACATCACACATACATGTATTAATATCTGCGTCAACAAACAGCTGAGCCTTTACTCGAGGAAATCATTCCTAAATACGCTGAATCAGACACTCTCTACATCAAGTGTATCGTAGGAGATAGGACTTTGTTAGTACCACACCCCCCCCCCCCATAGAGGGGGGGGTAGGACCCTGTTAGTACTACCTCCCCTCCCCATAGAGGGGGGGGGGTAGGACCCTGTTAGTACTACCTCCCCCCCCATGGAGGTGGGGGGTAGGACCCTGTTAGTACTACCTCCCCCCCACCACCTCTATGAGGTGGTGGGGAGTAGGACCCTGTTAGTACCTCCCCCCCCATAGAGGTAGTGGGGGAGAAGGACTTTGTTAGTATGGTCCAAGTCAGTAGCCATATCGTATGTAATATAAGTTATTATTTATAACATTATTAATACACCATTTTATTGTGTTATCAATTATTATTAATACATATTTTTAATCACTGCTTTTATAATCAATGCTTTAAATTAAAACATTTTGCCTAACCCTATATGTTATGACTGATTTAAGGATTATCCTTATATTGTATATAATTACCTGGCTAAGATTGTATACATTTTTACTTTACTTAAATAACAACATTTATTTATATGTATATATGATATTTGTTCTATTTATTGACCATATTTTCAAGCAGTGCTTAGCTAGTACATATCTTTTCTAGTAACACATGATTTATACAAAAACAATTTATTATTTGATTTCGCAAATAAATTAACAATTTAATTAAACTGCAATTAATGTATGCTTGTTTTTATGTATAATTTTATGTTTATAAAGGGGGTATCCCACTAAGTATTTCGGAATTATTGTCCGAAAATCTTACAAATCTTAGAAAACGATTATCTAGCAAGTTTTAATGGGATACCCCCTATAAAGTTATTATATTTCAGGCAAGTTGCCGGAAAGTAAGGGGGTATCCCACTACAATTGTAGTTAACTCAATAGAAAATCGTTTTAAAGTTACAATATTATCCATCAATTGCCAGAAATACATGTAGTGGGATGTGACCCCCTTAGGATTATATATTTATTGTATTATTAGCATATAATACACAATTGTGATATTTACTTGACAGTATTAATGTTGATATGAACCATTCAATTCAATAACAATGTTTGAATTCACTTTTACAACCTTTTAATAATAGACCTGAATTGTGTATAGATCTATAAATAGAACACAAAGTAGCCACTGTTACAATGCAGCAGCAGCAGCAGCAGCAGTAGCAGCTATATTGCTGTGTTTGTTTATGTTCTTTTTATTCATGCATATACAAGTTTTATATGGTATAGCTTATTTAGCATGTATATATATTTTGTTATTATTATCAAAATTAGATTAACTCTATTAATAAGCTTATAAGCATATGTTTAACTCAGAATATTATTACTATAGCAATAGCAACTATAACAGTTAGTTCTTCTATAATAGTTCTTACACGCACACTCACACACTCACTCATACACACACACTCACACACACTCATACACGCACACTCACACACTCACTCATACACACACACTCACACACTCACTCATACACACACACTCACACACTCACTCATACACACACACTCACACACTCACTCATACACACACACTCACACACTCACTCATACACACACATACACACACTCACACACACACTCACACACACAGTTGGATGGACGGCAACAATGTATTCCGGTCTACCTACCGCTTGACCAGTATACCGACCTTGATGACCTGGGCTAATGTTAGTACAACACCACTAACCCACTCAGACTGGTGGTAATATCACATTCATATCTGCATTTTCATCAGATTTAGATAGTATATTATTGATATGTTATTGATGCGCAGTTAAATATATTGTATACAGTATAGACCTCATAAGTCCTCACATTAAACTTGTGTGTTGTAATCAGTGATTATGGGATGGCTTGTCATCAAATACACTTTATCAAATTCAAATATTTATTAAATTTTGTATACAAATACAAATATAAATACATTTTATCAAATTTAAATTCAAATTCAGATACAAAATACATATATTAACCCATTAAATATTAAATCATAACATAATAATCCATATCCCTATACCAGATTGAATAATAATTAATTGATATCTATTTAAAATATGAATATATATTTTAATATTTAATATCTAAGGAAAATCAATACAATAAAAAATTAAACAATAGACAGGTTGCTTGGGATAATATAAGTAATATATTTTAAAGTTATGATTTATAACACCTATACATTTTCTATATAAAATATAAATTTATAAAGTTACTTAAGCAAAATCCGAGAATATTAGGTGTGAAGTAAATTTTAAATGTTCGGATAAATCCGTACGGATAAATCCTTACAGATTTATTTACGACATGTTCTATAAAATCCGAGCACTGAACGGAATTATGAGGAATTTGAACGTAATTTTAATGTAATTATAATTAAATTAATTTATTTAAAATATATTTATTAATATTATATTTGTATATTTACATCAAAGATCTTATTAGACTTGTTATTGATACGCACGAAACACGGCAGATTTTCTGTCGGATTTATGAATGCTTTAAATATCTTATATTTTTAAATATCTATCCGTGCAGGATATCTGTACGGATTCTTGGTGTGAACTCAGCTCAAAATATATTCATAATTTTTTTTTTAATTATTGTTATATTATATAATTTTTATTATTTAATAAATGTATTCTTTAATATAATATTAATATAAATGGTACATTTTTTGTTATTTTGTTTACATTCATAAATCACTTGTTTAAATTCTACATTCTATTAAATTATTAATTTAACATATTTTTAAAAGTGTATTTGAAACTGTATTTGATCAAATACACCAAATACGACAATCATCACTGAATAATCATTCAAATACAAATACACCAAATCAGAGTAATTAAATAATGTTGTCAACACTACTGTACAAATATTGACTTTTATCACAATGAATTTTGATTATCAATTTCTTAGATTACAAATATCTTGATAAAAAAGAAACTCCAGATATATATATATATATATATATATATATATATATATATATATATATATATATATATATATATATTATAGATATTACACAATTATATATTTTTTTTAAATAGAAAATGTAGCTGTATTTTTATAATTAATTCATCTCTATTTTATAGAGTTTTTATAGTTCATTTGACATATATCAAAGATTTTTCGAAGGAAAGATATTGGACTTGTGTAAATTTGTGTAACCTAATAATTCGATATGGCCATCTAGTGTTAATATTTATCTAATAATAATTTTCTATATTTATCGAAATTGTGAATAATAAATTATATAAAATATATATTGAAATGATTTTAAATTGTGAATAATATAATTATATACAAATAATTTACACTAATTATGTAGTAATTTAATATAAAAAAATAAAATAAATTATTAATATATTGTTTATAAATCATAATATTAAAAATAACTATATCTGTTGTACAAGTATATAATTAGAAAACAAATAATTCAAATTAAAATATCATATATTATAACATTTCATATAATATTATCTAGTGTTAATAGTTAGATTAAATTACATTTCAAAGTACTAGAGATAGATAGGGAGTGCAATATCTTTGTTTCTCTAAATCATTCACATACACTGTGTGTGATACACATGATATACATGCAATATATTCAAAGTAGGGCACTTATAAATCTATTCAATGAGTTTAACCTGTTTTTTTAATCATATTTATAATATATATATACAATAGAGTAGAATTATATTTCTAGTATATAGTATATTACACATATATATATATATAAATAAACATAAAAAAACTTATTTTATTATGATATTTCCATAGAAATTGTATGTTTACAATTATTTCTATATGAATTTATATCTTTATTTTATTATTGATATCTTTATTGATATGTTTATTTTATACTTTATGTTCTATAGCAATATTTAGCAATACAAATGTATCATATACACATTCACATTATACTAGTTTGTTTTGGTGTCCTCATTTATACATGCATAGTTATTTTTAGTGTGAAACTATTATTTCATACAGTGGTGAAGTTTAATTTTTAAAGTGTTGAAGTTTTAATAAAAATGTAATATTTCTTAATATTATTAATGATTATCTATTATTAAATAATGCTATTTCATTGTTATGTGATATTCACATGATATAGTATGTATACCTAAGATAAAACAATATATATATTAGTTAGGTATGTAGATTTCATAATATATTAAATACACATATATTCATTTATCATATGCTAAAAAAACTACTTATTATATCATTTATAGATAGTTTTTATGGATATTTTTTTAGACATATGCTAATTACATTTTCATAAAGTAGTAATTACTATAATGTATTATTATATGGTAAAATAAAATGACTTAATTGTGTCGTTGATATTAACTATGCGATATCCCACCCCAATTTTATTGATTATATCCAATATATTAAAAAAAAACCTATATAATGAAATATTTATTCTTTTTCTATTTCATAAATTATCTGATTTTTTATAATTTTAGTTTAATAATTATTTTTTCATAATTTATTTGTTAACTCACGTTTATAATGTTAATAACTTTTTATAATGTATATTGTATCGCAATACCGTCGATATTAATCCACGTATATATTGTATCGCCACCTATATTTAAATAAACTATCAATATTCATATAAAGTAATCATTAAAGTTATTCTAATAAATAATGTAATGTCAGCTATTATTTCAAAAATAATTGAAAAATAATTTCATCATTCGATGTATTTGTCAAAAATATGATCATTTCAACTAATTTCAGCAAATCAACTTCCATATATATATATAGCATATACATGTAGTTTTGTTTATGATTCATGAGGAATTTAGTTACATGGATATCAGGAAATTATGTCAATTTCAATTATATATGTTTACATAAAAATGTATATTTATAAAATTTATTTATTTGATTTATTTGTACTCCTTTATATAACATATCAACTTGATAGTTTCATTATAACTAAATATGTATATACAATATAAATAATATATAATATATAAAATATATATAATATAAATTAATTTATAAAAGCTATTAAAATTATAAATACAATGTTCTTTGATATATACAATTGTTATATTTTTATTTTTAATTATATGTATAATTTTAATTGTCAATATAATATTAATACATAAAAATAGATTATTTGGTATGGTATTAGTTGGTCCGATTTAAATCAACTTTTTTTAAATTCTTTAATTCTTTCATTTACTATATTACCAGGGTTTTTGGTAGATTTTTTGGGTTTTTCTGGGTTTTTTTTGGGTTTTTCATAATATACGATCCTACTATTTATTAAAAGAAAATTAGTTTATTATATTCCCATTATAAATGTAATATCATATTGTGATTTATAAAAAAATTATTGTATCTATAATTATTCTATAATTAATCTATAATTAATATTGTAATAATTATAACTTTTATAAATAATTACTTATTATTTATCTTTACTCGGGGTATACATATTTAATTTATAAATTAATTAAATATTAATATATATTATTATATAAAATCTAATATTAATATTGTAATGATTATAAATTTTGAGCAAAAACCCAAAAAAACCAGTATTTTGCATTTTGTTTAAACCTAGAAAAACCCAAAAAACCCAAAAACCCAATGTTGCCAACCCTGTATATTACTAAAAAACATTACATATCATTGAAACTATCAATTTAAGATACAAATGAAATAATGACAACATTTACTAGTAATTGTAGTATAATAGATATTATTAGTATCTCACAATTATATCACAAAATAATATTAAACCCCCAAATATTTATTTACAGTTTTTTTTAATTTTCAATTTATAATATAAATATTATAAAGAGTATTAATAAATATTATTTATTTTATAAATTAGATTAATAATCTATTTTATTATTTAAAATTTCTATTCATTAATGAATTTTTTTTCATTACAAATTAATTACATTATAATCATATAATATATAGATAAATTGCTGAGATACCTTTGATCTATTTTATAAATGTATATTCTAATAGTATATATTTTTATAGTAATCATATTATATAATTTTATTATAAATATATTGATTCATATATTCATATCATCATTCAATTTTCAATTTCAATAAAATATGAAATATGAAATTTAATATTTATTTCTATTATATTATAATATATAATATTATTTTAAATATTCTTCAAATCCTATATTAAATTCATTTAATCTTTGAATATATAATGTATTCTTTATTCTTATGAAAATACTCAGTAGTAGACGTCTACAAAAAAATCTATAACAATATTTAATTTTAAAATTATTTGTTATTATTTTATAAATTTAATAATAATCAAATATTTGATTTATATCAAAAAATCCGATTTTATCTAACCCTGTTTTGTATACATATTTTGTTTATAATGATCAAGTTGATGTATTATTATATAAAGGAGTACAAATAAATTACACATACATTTTATACATTTTAGAATATTAAATAATTTATCAGGTGTTTTTAAAAAAATATATCCATAAAGTAAAACTCTTGATTAAATATATTTATTTAGTCAAGTATATTGACTAATTTATATAAAATTATTTAATAATTTATTTTTATTTTTATTAATTTGTTCTACTAAATATCAAATAAAATTATTGATTACAAAAGTAAAACTCATGATTAAATATATGTATTAGTAAACGGTATGTGAGAAATGTAACGTATTTCTAGTTACGCTAATATAAGTCTATATTACGCTAATTTTGATCTCTAGTTCTTATTTGAATAATATATCTAAACTAGGTTTCTCACTATTTTAATTTTTTTAATCGATATTTTATACGTCTATTAGAAATATTAAAAGTGAATATTAATTTTTACAAGATAAATTATAATGAAATATAAATTTCCAATATTTACTTTAGATTATGATGATATTTGATAATTTAATTTGAAAATCGCATTTTTTCAAAATATAATTAATTTAAAAAGATATTTAGATATTTTATAAATCAAGTTCAATTAATATATCCTAATTAATAATTTTTATATAATATATATATATATATATATATTGTTTATTATAAATCATAATATATATATGTACATTATTATCACTGATAATAGTATATTTTAATAAAAATATGATAATTAATTAAATAATCTGAAACCGATTTAATTCTATTATATAGAGAGTTAAATGTGTGGATTAATTGGACTAGAATGAATATTAAATATATAAATTTAGAATATACTATACTATTATCAAGGAAGAATATATATTATTTACTCAATGTAACTTTTCAAGTTACATTCTGTGGTTGTATAGTGAATTATATACTTTTCCTTTTTTAAATAATCTATCAACTAGAAATACATTATGTATATCTCTTCAATTGTAGATTATATAGTCCCAGCTCATAATACAATATTATATTATTATACAATAGTGAAAACTACAAACAATTCCACGCTCTTTTGAGAGTTTTACCTATTCCTATGAAAACAACTGTAAAAATTTAGAAAACTATAAATGAAATGTTAGCTTATATTGTGGTATATTAATTGTAAGTAAACAGCCTACGTAACCTGTAGTGGGCAATAATATATAGAAGGCATCAGATACCCTCCGTAGTAGGACGTGGTTGTAAGCCCACCATTAACATAGGTCTTACAATATTAGTTTATCTTAGAAAGTGATCTTATATAATTGACAATTATTAATTATTAATTGTATATAAATAAAATATCGGCTCTCGTTAAAACTATGGATACCTTAATCTAGGTCAACTTGAAGCTATATTACAGATGTATTACTGCTTTAGTAGTATCCATTATGTATTTTAATTATCTTTTACATAGAAATATTTACTTGCGCAAGTTTGATTATAATCAGATGAATATTTAGTAAGGAGGCATCTATTCACATGAACAGTGATTGTGTAGTTATTGATAACTATCAATATTCATCTGATGCCTGATACTATCGGTGTAGTACAGCAATAGACTATTTAATTGCGTAGTTTTTAGTAGGCAATTAATAATATTATTATATATAAATGATAATTTATCATATCATTAATATGTTATTATATTATTTATATAATATAATGTCGTAATGCATTATTCTTTAAACGTGTGAATTTATTAAAATAAATATATTATTCGTTAACTAAAATTGTAGTATAATTTCTGTATACGATTAGTATAGGCATATACCTAGAGATATACCAATATACATATATATTAGCATCTATTCTCATACAGATATAACTTACTACGATATACTAACCCGAGTATATGATTGCAGAGGAATTCTCTAAAGGGAGACGAAATCATCAATGAGGATATGGTGAAGATGCTTCTGGAAGAGTAAACAACCGCCCCTGCCCTAGGCCGCTAACCCTAGGCCGCTATCCCTAGGCCGCTATCCATATCGTATGCAGGCTAAGCTGATGTAGTAGTTGACCTATTCACACACACAATAGCCGCAGGTGTTTGTTCATAAGTGTATTACGTTCACATTGTTTTTGTCGTTATTTCTAAAATAAAGGCATTTATTTTTATCATCAGATTATGTTTGAAATAGCCTCCCTTCTTTGATCAGTGGGGAGTCGCTATACAAGTTAACATGCGATAGATATGTGTACTTGCAATAATACTCTTTGTAATTTACTTATTTTAGTAAATGATCACATAAAATAGAGTTATATAAGTGTTATATAAAGAGTTGTATAATTAAATTAACTGATAATTGAGAAAATAACTCTTTGTTATGGAAATGAATAAGTATCCAATTTATCGATACGTTGTAAATACAGGCTTATACATTATTGTTAATACAATACACTAAAATGTAGAGCTATACAATTGCATCTTGATTCTTTATGATGTATGTAGTCTTTCTTATCAAATTTAACTCAGAAAATGATTTATTTTCATTAACTCTGAGGACCTTTTTTTTTAAGTCATTCCCCCATTGAATATTCTATAGTTTGTGTTATTTCATCAGTACCTATTAGCTATACATGTTTAGTTTAGTTTATATATGATACTTCATCTATGTTGTATATATTAATAGAATTACCTTTAATAATTAATATTATATCACACAATTGTACATGATAAACTAATATGAATAATAAAAATATAGTATATATTATAAGATATATGTAAATTAGTTGTTATTATAATTTTAAATTTTATAGTGATACATGTAAAATATTTTAAATTTGAACTATGCAATCAAAATCAAACAAATCGTTAATAGTTCAGCTAACAACGATTATACAATTATTGACAATATTGATTAATCCAGTTTAAAGAAACATTTATTTATTTATTTAAATAAATATTTTTCTAAACTTTATCATCTATACTAAAAATATTTACATTTGAAAGTACTTTTTATTATAATGTTAACAATATCTTTATGGTAATGCATTGCATTGAATTATTTCATAAATAAAAATATATTTTTTTTTATAGTAATCTAAATTTGTATTATTATTAATGTTAATATTACAATTATCAAATATTTCCTTAAGAAATATATATCACAGGGGCGTAAATGCATACTTCGATAACGCACCTAAATTAATTGCTATTATTACTATGAAAATAAGTAACTTATATTTATTATTAATTATATTGAGTAGATTGGGAATGGTATATATTTTATTTTTACAAATTCTTCTATTATTTTGTTGTATTATTGTTTTAAATTATATATATATATATATAGATTCGCAGTGATTCTAATATTTTATAATTTTAATTTATTTCTATTCAATATTTTAGTTCATTATCTAGTAACAAGTTTCAGGATTTAGAATGATGTGATTATAGTTCTCGAGAGAATTTCTTTTTTTACAAGTACCTTTTAAATTATTTTATATAACATTAAATTTATTCCATCTACATTATAAAATATAGAATTATAATTCATAAATTATTCATACATCATTAAGATGGTAACTATAATATATATATTATAGTTTTACCTCCCAGGTGTCTATGCCTACACTCTTATTGCTATAGAATGTTCTTGAATTATACTCTTGCAATCTACTTTCATTATTGTAACTTTTAATAATTAATTCTATTACTCAATGGGAGATATCAGATTTCATATTAGATAAATTATTGTTATTTTATTTTATTTAAAATTCAATATAATCTTATTATTGTTGTAATATACTACTATAAACACATTTATCTTTGTTAATTAATAGATTTAGTATTTTTGTGTAGTTTGAAATATTTTAATAATTTATGTAATTTTTAAATTAAAATATTCACTATTATAAAAATATACTGTATAAATAACAACTTTTGAATGTTCTAATTTAATTTAAACTTTTATAAAATAACAATTAGAGGATAGTGGAGGTGAACCACATTTTCGTATATCTATTGGATTAATTAAACTATTTATATTTTCAAAAAGGATATACATTCTTCAAAAATTAAGATAAAAATAAGTTAATTTATTTTTAATTTAATAAATAAGAAGAAAGTAGTACAACTTCCCCCCCCCCCTATAGTAGGACAGCTTGAATATATATAAATTTGATACACAATTAATAAAAATATGTGTTCTTTTATATACAACTTATTTATTTATTCGCTGTAATAAGTATCAATATTAATCCTAAATCTAATAATTCATAATTGTCTAGTTGTCTTATTTAATTAAATTTTCTCAATATTGGTAATTTTAAAATTATGTAGTAATTATATATTAGCAATTAAAAATTATGTAAATTAAATTATAATAATGATCATTAGTTTAATACAATATTATATATTTAATTAGTTATAGGTGGTATGAACATGTATTCATCCTACCCCATTAATACTGTGTTCAACATTCCCCAAATAAATAAAATAAGGTCTCACTTGAAAGTTAATATTATGTCTTGATTTAATTAGGTTTTAAATATTGTATGTAATAGAATAGTATATTATACAAAAATAAATTATTTAATTGTTATATTAGTTAAATATTTAATATTTCTACATTTAAAATTAAATAATAAGCATTCTATTAAATCGGAAATTAATTAAGTTAATTATAAGTATTAGAAAATATAATATTATTATTAATTCTAATTGAATGTTATGGTTTATTATAATATGAAGTAACAAAGTATTTGAGTGTATGGTTTCTTTTGTGTTTCATACACATTTTATTATTAGCGAATATTTACTTAATGAAATGTACTATCTATCACAATAAATAATTATGTATTATAATCTATCACATTATTATAAAATAATGATACTGTGTTTTTTTTGGTTTACTAAGATTATATTTTAAATATTAACAAATCTCTCAATGAAAAAGAACTTCTCAGTAAACCAATATTTGTAAAATTTTGTAATTTATTTACAAATTTATAAAATGATCGTAAATAATTTATAATTTTTGCAAATTTCTGTATATTTTTTGAAAATAAAACATCAATGAAAAAACACCAGTTGAACTTATGTTTGCAAAATATTTGAAAATAATATATAAATTTAATTTATTTTAAAATACATGTATTATAAAAAGTTACTCACAAAGTTTATAAAATATTTGAACATACTATGGATTTCTTGTTTAAATTTTATATTTGAATCCATGAACAACATTACATCTCTATTTTTGTCTTTCATATCTAGTAAATCCTATATTAATATACATTAATTAATAGATTTAATTACATTTTTAAATATAATAATTATTGCAGATGCATTTTTTTAAAAAGTCTACTTTCTATTATTTATGTTTAAGGAAAAAAATATACAATAGATAAATGTTACTATCTTAAAATTGATATACATATTTAATATTTAAATTCCTTAACATCAAGAGGTGTATCTATTAAATTAACAATAACGGAGTATAGGATTGCTAACACCACTGTTTATTCAGTTAAAATAATTTTTGAATCATTCAATAAAGTACAAAAAACTTATTTGATATACTAATACATTTATTCTAGGCTTATATATACATATATTGTTTAATATATAACCACATATTTTATGTGTATTATATTCTCCAGATCATTTATTTTTGATTTGCAAATTTGTTGAGTGTTGACTAAATATTTATTAAATTCTTAAAAGTGGTGAAAAGTTTGCAAATGATTTTCGAAAAATGTATGAATTATCTGAAAATTATTTTCAGTTTGCAAAAATGTGTCCACAAAATTTAAAATTTTAATTTTGTCCAACCGAAAACTTGGATTACTAAGTTTTACTTGGGTATGTTTCAAATCTTCATTTTTAATATATATATACAAATTAAATCTAATCAAAAAAAAACTAAAATCTATAATAATTCATATAATAATCAAGAGAACATTAATTATTATTATTATTATAATTTATAAATATCATTATTATTAACCACTATTAATAACAATAAAATATGTATTGATGAAGTTTCTACATCTATTATTATTATCATGATTACAGTGTGCACACATTATATTGTGTACTACTTTCAGTAACTACATGGGTAGTAAATAAAACAATACATTCTTTGTTAATTTCAATAATGATGGTTCTCGTTAGAAAATATTCGCAATACTTTTGACTAGATATACTCTTAAATAAATGATCAAGCACTGAGTAGAATCAATAAAGCTACCATCAGTCAAATACTGTTAGCTTATCGATATATTAACTAATACAGAGTGACGAGTGATCAATGTTTTTACACGAGTCATTTATTTTCACTATGTTTTAAAATGGAATGGTAGATAATGCAGATTATGTAATATTTGTATTATTATTTGATTCAAACAAATGATTATGCTGTATGTAAGTTCATAGTGATTATTAACTAATGTGATCACATTCAGAGCACCGTAATCTATTGGTTGGGTTTGGTTACAACGTAATCTACTACCGTACAATGTAAAATAATTGTAAGCTGGTCAAAAATCATTTTTTAGTATTTTGTTATTTCCCATATTAAATATTGTATGTACTATATATTAATCTGTGATGGATTATCGCCTGATCTTGTGGTCATCCACAATTTTGTTTGCGTAGTTATCATACTATAACTTATTATATCTAGGCAATTAATCACCAATACCGTACATACAAATCTAACCTTATATCGTGTATTTCATAGCATTGCTTAACACTTCACCTAATATTATAAAAGTTAAGTATATTAACAAATATATACTGTACAGTTTTAGAAATGATAAATTATTCTATATTAAAATGAGTAAACTCAATACAATAGTAAATATTTATCTAATTCTGGTTTTATTCTTTGAAATTAATTAGATTTAATCATCAAAAATTCAATTACTTATAGTATTTAAAAAAATAAGTTAAACAAATTCTATATAAGTAAATATATATACATCTAATTTTATTCATCCATACTCTAATTTACTTCAGTTTATGAAACAGATATGGTTTCCAGTAGCCAGATTTAACAAGTGAACGCCGTATTCTGATATTATTTGATTTATTATGCTAGTATTATATTACTCAAATTTATTATTTATTATTAATTTTTTTTGTTTCGATATAATGTTTATATATATGTTTTAAATTATTTGCTTCTTACAGTACTCTTGTCTTGTGTATGTAACGCTATTCATAGCATGTGCATATGATGTTAATTCCACCATATTATGGTTTTCAAATATGGAAATATATAGCAATAAAATACTTTTGGACTAATATACCAAGACATGTAGCCGATAAAGGCCATTAGGGCATGCCATGTGTGCATGTTGTGAGTAGATGTTTGCCGCACGTGATATTGGAACTATTTGATTCACTATGTAATTATATATTATCATATTTATTTTGCGTTTGTTCTTTTATATTTAAGTGTAGAATCCTTTCTCGGAAGCATATTGCTATTAAAGGGTTCCTTTTTTACTTATTATATAACTATATAGTATTGTATACATATTCCATGTGTATTAATTATTTATTTATATTATAAAGTAAAATAAATATTATTCATTCATTCATTATTTATTATCAATTTATAATTTATTTATTAATTTTATAAGATGACAATATAATATTAGTGTCTTGAATAAATATGAAAATAATCTTATAACAAAAACATAAACAATTTAGTGAAAGCATATAAGCAAACAAAGCACACGTATCGAATACACAGCTGGTATACGGAATACATATATTAGATACTACATGTGATACATGTGATAAACAATCGGGTGGACATACTTAGTTCGGAATGCACAGGACTTCAAACACTTATCTAACTAT
The DNA here is from genome assembly GCA_964019155.1 of Osedax fenrisi. NCBI lineage: Eukaryota > Metazoa > Annelida > Polychaeta > Sabellida > Siboglinidae > Osedax > Osedax fenrisi. The sequence goes on along the minus strand of OZ025246.1, from coordinate 575,843 downwards.
TCAATGTAAAAGGGAAGAGAGACAAATAGCAGAAAGGGACGAGGAGAGGAAGTATCATATACTATTTGATGATAAAGAGCGAGAATGGGTGAGAGTAAGGGTATTGGCTTAACTCATCAAAAGGAGAGAGTGAGTGAGATAGAGAAGGATAATGTTATGATTTGTTAGCATGTAAAGTTGTACTGATATAACTGACTATCAACATGTCCAACTTAACTGTTAAAGTTGTACACCAATAAGACGAGGAGATATAGATGAAAAGTGAGTTCTATTGATGTTTCTTAACAGCTTTTCTGTTCTGTTCGGTTACGCGAGGTTCAGGGCGAATGTTAACGTAGTCGGGGTCACATTGTATAGGTCGTGGTGGGTAGAACATCATACGTATGGTGAGAATGAGGGGGATCACGAAGTAGGGCAGGTAGATTATCAGTAGCCAGAAGCGATGTTTGAATGTACGAGGCACTTTAATTTGACCGTATTGCGTCTCAACTGTGTGTGGGGGGGAAGAGATGAATGATTAGGAGGAGGAGGAGGAGGAGGTGAAGGTGGTGGTATTATTAAGATGCTTTCACACCTAAAAACAGCCTGATATCGGGCTACACAAATTATTCGTTTTAAACATTTACTAAATATAGGGCAAGTCAAGATTTAAGATTTGATAAGTAATTTAAGCGCACGCATCGACCTACTCGATATCTTACACATACACATTTAGAAAATTACTCCTGTAATAGTATTCATATATATGTTATTTATATAATGCAATACAAATTAGTAAAATACATATAATATTTTTTGTTATACCTACATTTATACACACCTATCTAGAGGGAAATAATTATTCTGAGAAAATAGCACTTGAAAATATATAAATACATTATATATCATATATAATGAATATATAAACCACTTTTTATGTTATTTCTACACTGTTTTCATAAATAATTTTTTTACAGATATTAAAAAACAAATAATAGAATATTATAATGAAATAAAATAAATTTTAAATAAAAAATTATTTTCACCAAAACAAGGTGTGTGACATCCCCTTAAATAACAATTGTTATTTTGACCATACTATAATTTAATCAATTGATATCATATAAGTAAACCACAGACTTTGACTCAACATACATTGTATGTTGTACAATTAGTATATATTTGTATCCAATTCAATGCATTTATATAAATAAATTTGATTTAATTCACTATATCATAGGGTCTACATGATATACATTCAATATATATATTTAATTCAATGGACTTATTATTGAAATATAATACAATATATTAATAATAAATATTATTTACAATTATTAACAATTTATAATACATACCTACATATATATTGTTTTGAATTATGAAATAAAATCATATTAATTAAATATATAAATAATATCAGGATCGGTATCGTGAAAGTATGGGGTAATGAATTGAGTATCGGAATCGGGAAAATGATTGCATGAGATAATAAATAAATGAAAAAAAGGACCGGTGTATGTATTGTACACTTCTAATAGCTCGAACATGTATATTATTTTTAAGAATTCTCACCATGAAGTTATTGACTAAATGGTTCATTTTAATTATGTCATAAGGTATTAAATGATTAATTATAGGTATTTGAACTGATCAAAAGGACATAATGCACGCATAATGATATGCACTAGCTATAAGATACATTAGAGTGTACACATCGAGGGGGTGTGACTTGTCATTAGCAGCAGCAGCAGCACTACTAACCAGTGGGATAATTAGGATCGTGACGGCTGAACATGATAGCAGCCAGGATAGAGAACACACTGGTGAATGTGTTCACTCCGTACACTATGGCAGGGTAACGAATCCATGCTTGGTTACCTGTGTGGGTGTGTGTGTGGGTGTGTGTGTGTGTGTGTGTGTGAATGTGTGTGTGTGTGTGTGTGTATGATGCCTTAGCCAACTGAGCCACACAGGTAATATATATAGAAATATTAAACAAATGTATTGAAACTAATTAATTTATTATATACAAGAGATGGTGAATGTGTGTAAGCAAGTACTGGGGACAATACGTCTAGTAAAATACATATACTTCATATATTAAAGCCTTGCATACACTTTTAACCCCTACTAAAGGACTGCACACACCTAAGTAACCCCTATTAAAGGCCTGCACACACCTAAGTAACCCCTATTGAAGGCCTGCACACACCTAAGTAACCCCTAAGTAACCCCGCTAACCTTTATAGAAGGCTTTGGTCGCGTAGAAGAAGAAAGGCAGATGAAACACGAGCTCAACGAGCACGAAAGCCTTATACCAAGGTAGACATTCGGCCAAGTAGACATCTCGGAATGATTTGCAGTAAGAGCCAATCATATTATGCAGCTGTTCAGGTGATGTGATAGTGTTAAACAATGGGGCTAGTATGTGTCCGTGTTATATTCATAATGAAAACTTTACAAATAAATATATATATATATATATATATATATCAGGTTTAGATTTAAATCAATGTTTTTAAATGTCAAAAAAAATGTATGAATTAATTATAGATACTGTTAAAATTAAAGAGGTTCTAAAAAGTATTACTATTATAGAATATATTCGTCCTATATATATTTACATATATTGGCTAGTAAATTTATTAGATTGTTTGTGTTTTTCTCTAGAATTAATAAATATATATCTACTATTGAGATAGCATTTATTATATATATATTTAAAATTTGTAATATATATATTTCAATTATTTATTA
>OZ025246.1:568829-572904 GCA_964019155.1 Osedax fenrisi | reverse complement strand
GTATATATACGAATGATAAGTTGAGTGTGCTATGTATATCTGGTAATACTTGACTAGTGTGTGGTAATGAAACTTATAACAAGAACATCAACTTGGGTTCAATACTGTATTATACTAATAATACTGGAAGATAATTAATAATGTATAGGGTATCAGTATTAATCGTACTTTAATTTAAATGTAAGAAATGTGACGACATATTTAGACATAATTTTATATATTTGAAGAAAGAAATATTAAATAGAATATATGATTTTTAAAATAACCATTTTATTAGAGATAAATCACATATGTTATATTAATTGAATGAACAATAATCTATGATGCGTTTAACAATTAGATGGGATGTTTATAGTTTTAATGCCATTCTCTGTATACAATAAAGCTACTCGATAAGTAATTCATGTTTGCGATAAATATCAAAGAATTTGCGAAGCAATTATAGACTATTATAATACCTCATATTATTTATATAACTATATGAAATTCATATTATGAATGAATGAATGTTTATTTAAACACAAAAATAATATTGCATGTTCTCTATTGTGTAAACATATATACAAAATGAATATAAATCAGTTGATAATAATAAAATTTAATAATAATTTTTACAAATTAATAACAATACATTAGATTTAAAATACAAATAATTGACATTAGTTCTAAATGGTACAGGTAATGCATTCCATAGGTCGATACTATATATTTATAACACATGTAACTTTGTATTATACAATATATACCTTGTTATTATTGACTTCAATCTATATCTATGGATTTAGATTATATATGTCAATAAAATAGTATGATATCTATATTTAAAACAATTATGAGGAATTTTGAAATACTTCTGTAATTTAAATATATTTAATTATTATTTTTAGTATGATAAATTTAGTACATTAAATTTGATCATAATTATAAATATAAATTTAAATAAATAATAATAATTTTAAATTTAATAGTAGGCATCAAATAGAAACTTCCGCCTCTATCAAAAAGTTCCATATACTACATTAAATTGCTTATCCACTTTCTTTATATCGAAGCTATTCGTGTATATTCTGCTATTTATATACTGGTCTTAAATATACTTATGTATGACACACTTTACTAAATTCATATAAATCTAACTATAGGAATATAATATATTGAATTGTAGTGTATATCAATCTAGATCATCAATGGATTAAATTGAGATAATGCACTGTTGCTAGTTAATATATAGATGTTATTAATTACATAGGTACTTTATTCTATACAGCAATACATACTTATACAGGTATTCTACCTAAGGTAGGACACAACACTATTTTATATTATAATATTCAATATATTTCTATTTTGGATGTGATAAAAAGAATATTAATACTCTTTTCAATTGAATATATTTTGATACAAAAACTTATAGCTATATAGGTATAATGTATGTGATATTATGTATATTAATATATAATATATGTTCAATTATATTATATATGATAAAAAAAGGTTTTGAATTTTTTTTTGATTTTATTTATTATGAATAACGAAATATATTAATAAATTATAATATAAATGATGTATAATAATAATATGTACAGAAGCTATTCATCATCAATGATGAATTATCATTATCAAGTAAGTAATACCTAATATTAAAGCATCTGGTGGATTGATACAAACCTCTTATTAGTAGATGAAATACTGATATACTAATAAGATTATTATAGTTCATATTAAACAACAGTCATAGAGTGTACTGCATTGTCCGTCTAACACATCATGTCCACATATCATACAGTGGTCGTTTATAAGTAGGCCATTGTTCATATTGATATAAATTGTAAATGACCATTGTCTTTTGTTGGCTCTAGCATATAGTTATTAATTACAATTATTAACATGCTCATTGAGATATGCTCGAGTATACTTGATAATCGAGAATTAAATATCTGAAATTATCATGATAATAGTTAATTATAACTTATAAATTATCATATACAATCAGGGTTGATGGTTTTTTCGGTTTTTACGTAAAAACCAAAAAACCCGGTTGTTATGGTTTTTAACGGTTTTTATGGTATTTACGGTTTTTACAATACAAACAAGTACAAATTATAATTTTTTCATAACAAAAAATTAACTAAATTGTATTATATTCATTATAATTTTAAATATATAGACATCACATAATGGAAGAGTTGGAATCGTAGAATATATTATTTTTGATTGTTACGAGTATATTATATATATTAAAAAAAAATATTAAATATTATCAAGCCTATCAAATATTATTTAATACTATTATATTATTGTTATCATAAAATAGATTATTAGCTATATGTAATTAAAGTGGTCTTGAATCAATAACAGGGTTGATGGTTTTTTCGGTTTTTACGTAAAAACCAAAAAAACTGGTTTTTATCTGGTTTTTATAGTTTTTTCAAAATAAACAAGTACAAATTATAATTTTTTCCTAACAAAAAATTAACTAAATTGTATTATTTTCATTATACTTTTAAATATATAGACATCACATAATGGAACATAATTATTATTCAACATTATAAAAATTTAATAAGTTCCTCAGTTAAAAACCATTATTGTTAAATAATTATAAATGAATAGATATCATTTTTATAGCTATTTAAATAAAAATATAATATCAAATGTAATTATATAATATAATTACATTTGATATTATATTTTTGATTCATATTTATAACATTTAATTTGATAATATAATAGTTATTTTATTTGCGTTTAGAGTATTTCGGCTATAGCCACACCCATAGTCCCACCCCTTTTGAAATCGCCGGCTACAGTGTCTGGTAACCGTTACAATATACTAAAAATTGTAGTCTAAAATAGTACTTTACTTAAGTTTTGTAATATTTGGCTATTACATATAAATAACTATTATTAATAATAATTTATTATCATAAAAACTATAATTTAAAAGTTAAATTAATTTGTTAAAAACCGTAAAAACCGACAAAAAAACCAATTTGAAAAAACCAATTTTAAAAACCGAATCAACCCTGCTTTTAAAGCAGTGCTTTACTTCATATTATTTAGTAAAATGATTAAATTTGGTAATATTTGGCTATTACATATAAATAACTATAATTAATAATAATGTATTATCATAAAAACAATATATTTTTACATTTCAATATATAAATAATTAATAATTAGAATATTCTGCCTAATGGTGGGGTAATTAAATTTGTTATCACATAATCATTGTATCGTAGGCATGTAAGTGTAATTAGCTGAGAGTCCTACCCACTCACTGATATAACATATAATGTAGGCAATTATAACTTATAATTTAAAAGTTAAATTAATTTGTTAAAAACCGTAAAAACCATAAAAACCATGGTTTTTACAACTTGAAAAAACCGTAAAAACCGACATAAAAACCCATTTGAAAAAACCAATTTTAAAAACCGAATCAACCCTGTATACAATATAATTGAATATATAGTATATATAAATATACATATCAATGATATGATATCATATAAATTATATCTGCATATAGATATACATATTTGTATCAAAATGGGGTAACTAATTATTATAAACATTCAATTGAAGAGAGCATTAATATCCTCTTTTTTTGTAAATATACTGAATATGATAACATAAAATAGTGTTGTGTCCTGCCTCAGGTAGAATACCTGTATAAGTATGTATTGCTGTATAGAATGTAGTGCCTATGTAATTAATAACATATATATATATATATATATATATATATATAAACTAGCAACAGTGCATTATCTCTATTTAATCCATTGATGACTAGATTAATACACACTACAATTCAATATATTATATTCCTTTAGTTAAATTCATACATGAATTTAGTAAATAGTGTATACATATATAAATAAGTATAAATATGAATATATTTTGTGGAAAGTATGCATGTATGTAGGTGTATGTGTGTATATATGTATGTGTGTGTGTTTGTGTGTGTATATATATATATATATATATATATAATTAATAGTAATTACACATTAATGTGTATATTATTATATAGCATTTAATAAATACACTAGTTATCTATTGTATGCAA